>SJYC01044899.1:0-25957 GCA_006408675.1 Madoqua kirkii | reverse complement strand
GAATGGTTGAGAGATTTAAAGATGGCATTAGCACATTAGTATATTGACATAGAAATTGTCAAAGGAGGTTAACAAGCATCTGTCAATGCATAATTATAAGGAACTTATATTTGTAGGTATACATCAGTCTGAATGTACAAAAATCACAAATAAAAATAACATTTCAAATTAGCTATGAAAAAAGTCTTAGAACACTCTATTCTAGAAAGCATCCCAGGATCACAGATTCTGCAGTGGCATTATGTCAAGAAGAAGTTGTTGTTCAGTCATTCAGCTGTGTCCAACTCTTTGCAACGTCATAGACTGCAGCATGCCAGGCTTCCCTGTACTTCACCATCTCCTGGAGCTTGCTCAAACTCATGTTCATTGAGTCAGTGATGCCATCCAACCATCTTGTTCTCTGTTGTTCCAATGAGTTGGCTCTTCACATCAGGTGCCAAAGTACTGAGGCTTCAGCATCAGTCCTTCCAATAAATATTCAGTGTTTATTTCTTGCAGGATTAACTGGTGTGACTTCCTTGCAATTCAAATCTCTGTTGTTCCAATGAGTTGGCTCTTCACATCAGGTGCCAAAGTACTGAGGCTTCAGCATCAGTCCTTCCAATAAATATTCAGTGTTTATTTCTTGCAGGATTAACTGGTGTGACTTCCTTGCAATTCAAGGGACTCTCAAGAGTCTTCTCCAACAAAAGAGCTGGAAAGTATCAATTCTTTGGCTCTCAGCCATTGTGGTCCAACACTCACATCCACACATGACTACTGGAAAGACCATAGCTTTGACTAATGTACCTTTATCAGCAAAGTAATATCTCTGCTTTTTAATATGCTGCCTAGGTTGGTCATAGCTTTTCTCCCAAGGAGTAAGTGTTGTTTTTTTTTTTAATTTTATGGCTGCAGTCACCATCTGCAGTGATTTTGGACGCTAAGAAACTAAAGTCTGTCAATATTTCTATTTTTTCCCCATCGATTTGCCATGAAATAATGGGACCAGATGCCATGATCTTAGTTTTCTGAATGTTGAGCTTTAAGCCAACTTTTTCACTTTCACTTTCATCAAGAGACTTTTAGTTTCTCTTCGTTTTCTGCCATAAGGGTGGTGTCTTCTGAATATCTGATATTATTGATGTTTCTCTCAGAAATCTTGATTCCAGTTTATGTTTCATCCAGTCCAGCATTTTGCATGATGTAATCTGCATAGAAGTTAAATAAGCATCATGATAATATACAGCTTTAATGCCCTCCTTGCCCAATTTTGTCAGTCTATTGTTCCATGTCTGGTTCTCACTATTGCTTCTTGACCTGCATACAAGTTTATCAGAAGCCAAGTACAGTGGTCTGGTAGTCCCATTTCTTTCAGAATTTCCCACAGTTTTTTTGTGGTGTACACAGTCAAAGGCTTTAGCATAGTCAGTGAAGCAGAGGTAGATGGTTTTTCTGTAATACTCTTGCTTTTTCTATGATCCAGTGGATGTTGTTAATTTAATCTCTGATTCCTCTGCCTTTTCTAAATCCAGCTTGTACATCTGGAAGTTCTCAATCCACATACTGTTGAAGCCTAGCTGGAAAGATTTTGAGCATTACTTTACTAGCATGTGAAATGAGTGCAATGTTGTGGTAGTTTGAACATTCTTTAGCATTGCCTTTCTTTGAGATTGGAATGAAAACTGACCTTTTCCAGTCCTGTGGCCACTGCTGAGTTTTCCAAATTTGCTGGCACTTAACAAAGAGCATCTTTTAGGATTTAGCTAAAAGCTAATAGCTCAGCTGGAATTCCATCACTTCCACTAGCTTTGTTCATAGTGATGCTTCCTAAGGCCCACTTGACCTTGCATTCCAGGATGTCTGGATCTAGGTGAGTGAGCACACCATCATGATTATCTGGGTCGTGAAGATCTTTTTTGTATCATTATTCTGTGTACTCTTGCTAACATTTATCTTCTGCTTCTATTAGGTCCACACTGTTTCTGTCCTTTATAGTGTCCATCTTTGCATGAAATATTCACTTCTAATTTTCTTAAAGAAATCTCTAGTCTTTCCCATTCTACTGTTTTCCTCTATTTCTTTGTATTTTTCACTTAAGAAGGCTTTCTCATCTCTCCTTACTATTCTTTGAAACTCTAACATTCATTTGGATATATCTTTCCTTTCGTCCCTTTACCTTTAGCTTCTCCTTTTTTCTCAGCTGCTTGTAAGGCTTCCTCAGACAACTGTTTTGCCATTTGCATTTCTTTTTCTTGGGAATGATTTTGATCATCACTGGTTGTATAGTGTTTTTGTCTATAGCTTTTCAGGTGCTCTGTCTATAAAATCTAGTTCCTTGAATCTATTTGTCACTTTCACTAAATAATCATAAAGGATTTGATTTAGGTCATACTTGAATGACCTAGTGGTTTTCCCTGCTTTCTTCACTTTAGTCTGAAATTTTGTTCCATGATAAATTCAGTTTAAAAAAAAATGTGTCCATAACATTAACACAGGTTAAGTGTTTTCAGTAGAGCAGTTGTCAAAATAAAGTTGTGCCTTTATGCATTGTGATATCTAGGAGAGGCTTGGACTACCTTAAAATGCATGTTATATTTATTTACTACTAAATTCTCTTTTGTGGAAGTGCTTATCACTCAGTTGTGTCTGACTCTGTGACCACATGGACAGTAGCCTTCCAGGCTCCTTTGTGCATGAAATTCTCCAGGGAAGGATCCTGGAGTGGGTAGCCATTCCATTTTCCAGGAGACCTTAATCTCAGATTTGCAGATGATACAACACTAATGACAGAACATGAAGAGGAACTAAAGAACCTCTTGATGAGGGTGAAAGAGAAGAGTGAAAAAACTAGTTTAAAACTCAGTATTCAAAGAACTAGGATAATTAAGATGATGGCAACTTGTGCCATCAATTTATATCAAATAGATAGAAGAAAATTGTATAAATATTAACAGATTTTATTTTCTTCGGCTCCAAAATCACTGTGGACAGTGACTTCAGCCATTAAATTAAAAGATGTGTGTTCCTTGGAAGAAAAGCTGTGATAAATCTAGACAGTGTATTTAAAAAGCAGAGACATCACTTTGCTGACAAAGGTCCATATAGTTAAATCCATAGTTTTTCCAGTAGTCATGTATGGATGTTAAGAGTTGGATCATAAAGAAGGCTGAGCACTGAAGAACTGATGTTTTTGAACTGTGTTTCATTGGAGAAGACTCTTGAGAGTCCCTTAGGCAGCAAGGAGATCACACTACTCCATCCTAAAGGAAATAAACCATGAACATTTATTGGAAGGACTGATGCTGAAGCTGAAGCCTTGATACACTGGCCATCTGATGAAAAGAGCCAACTTACTGCAAAAGACCCTGATGATGGAACAAAATTGAAGGCAGGAGAAGAAGGGGTTGGCAGAGGGTGAGATACTTGGATGGCATCACCGACTCAATGAACATGAGTTTGACCAAACTCTGGGAGATAGTGTAGGACAGTGAACTCTGGTATGCTGTAATCCATGGGGTTTCAAGGATATGGACACAACTTAGCGACTGAGCAACATCAAAACTCTATTTTACCATATCATCTATATTGAAAAAACAGCAACAATGATGTGTATGAGTAGTTTGGAGCTGCCTATTTCTGCCTTTTAGTTTACAAACCCATTGATTCGTTTATACTCACT
The DNA here is from genome assembly GCA_006408675.1 of Madoqua kirkii. Taxonomy (NCBI): domain Eukaryota; kingdom Metazoa; phylum Chordata; class Mammalia; order Artiodactyla; family Bovidae; genus Madoqua; species Madoqua kirkii. Next base: position 22,296 of record SJYC01044899.1, on the reverse strand, counting down.
CATAAATAATCATTTGAAGTGCATCTACAAAAGAGTGATTATTCTCACATTATATGTACAAAAATGCATGATTGACCAAGACACAGAATAACCATTATTTTACTTTAAGTTATGTCAAAAATGAAAAAAATTAAACTGATATTTGGTTTGAGGAATAGAGTATTACACCATCTTTTTTTGTACTGAAAAGTAAAATGAACAAATTCTTAATGTTTCAGACTTAGAAACTTGACTTTTGTGTATATAAGAGGAAAAGAAACTCCCACACAGGTACATATGGGGAATCAGTTATTTATTGAAGGTAAATAGTTGGTGAATAAATGAAAAAGTGTTTATTTATTAAAAGTTTCCTTTTGAGAACTATTTTTGTTTTAAATGAAGTAGGACTAGTAGAGCAAGCAAACGAAGAACGTTTGAGCACACTGCTCGGCTGCATTTTCACATCATTGTGTGACGAAAAAGTTGAGGTATAGGATGAGGAAGGCTATGTGTGCACGAACTGCACTGTGTTCAAGCAAGAACCTCCATGGTTCTCTGTTCTGCTATAATTAAGAGAGATGTTAATACAATCAGTGTGCAAAGAAGGATATGGACTTTATTTGGACAGATGAAATATATGAAGAAAAGAGTTAAAGGATCATGGAAGAAAACAGAAATCTAAAGGGTTAAGATCTGAGAACAAGTGTCTGTTGGAGAATGAAATTTTCTACGTTTTCTATGCCCCCAGAGAAACTTGTCGATTCTTCTGGTACGGTACTTTATTGTTGTCATTATTTGTGTACTCTGGTCTTCTCAACTTCATTGAAAAATCCTCCAGGGCAGAAACCATATTTCTTAGTCTGGATATCCATGGTTTCCTAGTACAGTAGCTGGCGCTAGGTTGGCTTTCAATGAATCTTGGTTGAGTAGACATGATTACATAATTACCTAATTACAGAAAAGGTAACAGACTTAATCCATGTTTTATCTCTTACAGTAAAGGCTCTTAGTTCTCCTAGCATATATTTAGCAGCCTTCCCTCTGCCCATTGTCCAGTTTCAGTGCTTATGTGTTAACGGTTGACACCTTTGCCCTTCTCTGGGGATTTGCCATGAGCTTGATGGTTGTTCCTCAGATAATATTAGTTATCATCCTGGATGTGAATTCACCGTTCGAAAAAACAGTTGAGGTAACAGTGATTAACTTATAATGTTGACAGGATAATTCAAATTAAGTTTATAGATTCACATGAATGCCCAATGTACTTGTGCATAGGAAATTTTTTGTAAAAATATGTACAGCATACTCTAAATAAGTGATGCATATTATTTACAGAGAAAAAAATATTCTCAAATTAATGTTGCCTTATTAATGAGTCACACATTTAATGAGAAAAATCTTATTTCTTTTTCTAAAATTGATTCTCTACTAAGGCAAATCTCTAAGTCTTGAAAATATAGGAATTACATGGACTTCTTAATCTGTTTTATTAGAGAAGGAATGTATCATTCCTACCCACAGTTATGCGAACAGTTAATACTTGAAATGTTGGGAAAGTAACATGTCTACCTGCAGTTTCTTTACTGCTCCTCAGTCAAAGCAATTTATGCACTCAGATAGGTTGGAAACAACTTTCTATTATCAGTCCAAATATTTCATCATGTCACCTACCTATCATAATAGTTCAAAACACCAAGACTTATTTGAATATCACTCTGGATTAGTAAGAGTTCAATTAATTATTTTATTTGGCTGTCAGTATGGAACTCATATTTCATTTTTTAAACAGACAAAAAAAAAAGCTGTGAATGAGACAGTTTATATGATGTAGCAATGACATTGCTGACTTTCAGGTCACTCGTTAATTTCCGGAGGGAAAAAGGGTAATTACAAAATCATTTTTTTGTTTGTTTGTTTAATTTAGAAGCCAGGAAATGGAAGCTACACATCTTCAGAAGCAGAAAATTGTGGTTGGGACATCTAGGCCACTGCAATGGTTTGCATTTTGGTTCATCAAAATCCCCTTTGGTGTTGCAAGTCTTTGTTTTATTTTCTTTTACGACTTTTCTTACATGACTGAGCGACTAACACACATACATTCGAAGATTGCTGGAGATACACATAGATGAAGAAAAGTGTTCAACTGTTCCCTTTAATCCATTATACCTCTTTCCCAGTAATTAGGTCTTATAAACAGAATCTTTCACTTTTAATAAATAGTCATTTCCAAGAAAAATGCAAAAAATTGGTTTAACACCTGAAGAGCAACTTGAGGACATGAATACTTTGCTGTTAACCAAGACAGGTTATACTGTTCAGGTGCTGGCACCTTCATTTAAAATCTGCAAAGCCAGTTCCAACAGAGCCACTAGAATGATTCAGATGTTAATCCCTTTATGTACTCAAAGTGGAGTTCGGTGATGTCTAGAAAAGTTCTTATGTTTCTCAGACATGCTGCTGTCTCTATTTTGAGGAAAAATGTCTGACAATGTTTATCTGTGGTTATTGTGAAATTTGGTTAGACAAGCTTACTGTTCACTTGTTTCCTATTTAAAAAGAGTTGCTCCTAAAATTTTAACTATATTGCTGTTACATTTTTTAAAATTACTTTTAAGAGATAAGAACATGTAATTCACATAAAATTCTGAGCAATCAGATGCATGTAAGTGTATTCTCTAGATAAGAAATAAACCTACAATCTGAGAGTAGCATAAAACATTAAGTAATTTTTTTCAGGAAGAGTACATTCTGTGTCACCAAACATACTGTTCTATTGTTTTGATGAAAAATGTTTCATCTTTTACTTTCCTATTAGTATATACACAATTCAAGATGATTTTATATTAGAGTAAATATTTATAGAGTATACTTTCAGATTGGACAGTCTGAATTATTATTATCCTTTTCTTCAGTCAGAGAATTCAGAAATAAAAATTACTATGGACAGAAACCTTAGGAGCAAATAACTTAATCTAAGAAAATTTAGTCCCATTGCACAGTATGTGAGTATGTATCTGGATGCCTATGAAAATATATGTGTAAAAGTTTAAAAATGGCTACAGATATTTTGAAATTCCTGCCATCAAGGCAGGGTGCTGGTTATTTGAGGGTTATTTTGTTTTGTTTGTTTTGCATTTTTATTGTAGGATTTACTTATATAGTTTGAATATTAACCCTTTATCAGATATATGGTTTGTAAATATTTTCTCCCATTTCACTCTGTTATTTCCTTTGCTGTGTAGAAGCTTTAGTGTGAAATAGCTCCACTTCCTCATTTTTATTTTTGTTGCTGTGTTTTTTCATGTTTTATTTAAGATAATGTTGCCAAAACCACTGTCATAAAGCTTTTCCCTGTGTTTTATTCTGGAAGATTTACAGTTCCAAGTGTTATGCTTAAACATTAAGCCATCTGAGAGTTCATTTTTGTGTGTGGTGTAAGATAAGTGTACATAATAAATGTCACCTTCATTCCTTCACATGTTCATATCTAGTTTTCACAAAATCATGTGATTAAGAGGCCATCTTTTGCTTTTGCGTATTCTTTGACCCTTGTTGAAGATCAGTTGGCTGTATATGAATGAACATATATTTGAGCTTTCTATTCTATTCTGTGTTTTTATTCAAGCAGCACACTGTTTTAATTATTCTATCTTTGTAATATATTTTGAAACCAGGAAGTATGATGCCTCTAGCTTTGTTTTTTCTCAAGATTACCTTGCAATGGGCAATTGGCTTGAACATTCATCCAAATAAAACATACAAATGGCTAAAAGGTATATGAAAAAATTTTCAAGATCCCTAGTTGTCAGGGAAATGCAAGTCAAAAATTACAATGATATATAACTTCATATGTTTTAGAATGCTTATCAAAAAATGAGATAATAAGTGTTGGCAAGTATGTGGGGAAATCGGGCCTGCTGGCCATGTAAAATTGTCCAGCCTTTATGGAAAGCAATATAGAGATTTCTCAAAAAAATTAAAAATGCAACTGTCATATGGTCTAACAATCCACTTCTGAGTGTTTATCCAAAGTAATTGGAATCAAAATAAATGTATATCTACACTCCCATGTGCACTGCAGCATTATTTATAATAGCCAAGATATGGAAACAAATGGATTAACAGATAAAGAAGAGGTGGTCTACACAAACAATGGAATATTATTTAGTCTTATAAAAAAGAATTCTGCTATACGTGACATGGACAGACCTGGAGAACATCATGCCCTCTGAAGTAAATCATCCAAAGAATGATGAATACTACTTGAGTCCACTTATATGAAGAGACTAAAATAGGCAAACTCATAGAGCAGGAAGTAGGATAATGGTTTCCGAGGGCTGAAGGGAAGGGGAAATGGGGAGTTTCTGATCAAATGGTATAAACTTTCCAGTGTACACGATGAACAGTTGGTAGAGATCTGCTCTAGAGCATTGTGTCTGTACTTAACAATTCTGTAGTATGTACTTAAAAATTTCTTAGGAGGGTTGATCTCATGTTAAATGCCCTTACCGTAAGAAGAGGATGTTTATGTCCCCACCTTTCAGAACTGGGCAACCTTGTGACTGCTTTAAGCAAAAGAAGACGGCACAAGTGGTGTATTGTGACTTCTGAAACTAGGTCGGAAAAGGCCACTTTTCATTTGGATCTTTTGAAATGCTGCTTTTGGAGACATACTTTCAGGGTTCAGTCTTCTAACCAAACCATATGATTGGGTGAGTCCAAGCTCCAATCAGAGGCCCGTAGAATCACCTCTGTCATGACACCAGATGTGTGAGTGAAGAAGTTTCCTGAAGGTTCTAGCCTCTAGTCTTTCTAGTCACCCCTGCTGATAACGGAGTGAAAACAAGCTATCCCTACTCTGCCCTGTAAATTCTGTCACACACCCTTAAACACAATAAAAACATTGTTGTTTTATGGCATAAGCTTAAAAGTGAAGTAAAAGTACAATGGTTTATATAGCATTAATAGGAACAGTATATGTATTTCAACGCATTTTAAACTTAAAATTAGATATTACCCTAATCTTAGAATAAAATTTGAAACTCAATGTAATTTAAAAAAATCTTTTGATTACTTTTTTTCCTGAAAGAAACTTCCATTGACTTGTGTATAATTCTAAGCGAGGGCACACTTTGGAATGAAACACTTATGGAGCAGGTTGGTTATAAGTAATTTGAAATTTGTGTCTGGGAAGGGGGGGGAGGCAAAATCTCACAGCCCCAAAGTGGAGAACCAAACTATTGCTTTAGAAAATTTATGTTAAAATGTAAGTTTTTTGGAGGTTTTTTGGTAAATGAAAGATATTCCATTTAAGTATGATCAAAGTAGAAATACTAAATTGTGAATTTTAGTGTTAGTCATGTATCCAGCTTTCAGTAAAAATATATAAACAATCCTTGCACATAGAGCCTGAAATAACAGGTTGAGCATTTTTTGGTGTGTGTATCTTCAAGGAGACAATTATTTTACTAACAAAGAAAAATAAGAAGAAAATATAACTATACTTAAAATATTCACTGTAATTCAGTTTATTACATGAATGTGAAAGTTGGACTATAAAAAAAGCTGAGAGTTGAAGAACTGATGCTTTTGAACTGTGGTGTTGGAAAAGATTCTTGAGAGTCTCTTGGACTGCAAGGAGATCCAATCAGTCTATCTTAAAGGAAATCAGTCCTGAGTATTCATTGGAAGGACTGATACTGAAGCTGAAACTCCAATACTTTGACCACCTGATGTGAAAAACTGACTCATCTTAAAAGACCCTGACAGTGGGAAAGTTTGAAGGCAGGAGGAGAAGGGGACAACAGAGGACGAGATGGTTGGATGGCATCCCCGACTTAATGGACATGAATTTGAGTAAGCTCCAGGAAGTGGTGATGGGCAGGGAATCCTGGTGTGCTGCAATCAGTGGGGTTGCAAAGAGTTGGACATGACTGAGCAACTGAATTGAATTCATTTTATGAAGTAATTGAAAGTGTAATCTGTTAAATAATTCCTGTGGACTTGTTCAATTTAAATAGTATGAATAACTGTGACCTCTTTGGTATGTAATGTGTAATCTGAGACCTAAAATATGGAACAGAATGTATTAAGCAAAGTTCTTAGAGAAGACGGCTTTAGGTAGAGGCACCACGAAGCCCTAATATCTTCAATAAGAAAAGAGGGAGCTATGATCTGATTGGAAGGGAACTGAATAATAGCTTAAATGAGCAGTGATGTGTTAAGCATTTCACACACTTGACACATTATCTACACATGCTTACCTCAAAACTAAGTATATATCTGGGTTTTAGTAAAGATAAGTCTTAAAATCTGCTGGGCTATGTTTATAATTTTGTTAATATTTACAGAAAATCCATTCTAGTCATTTTAGATATTGATTGGGCATTTTGTGTACTAGCTGATTTTGCACTCTAAACATAATATGCACAAAGACTGAAAAAATGAGACATTTTTAATATCAATTTATTTCCTACAACTTACTTAATAGAAAACAAATATCTTCAAAAAGATAGGGCACATGGTAACAGATTTGTAGAGATCATAATGGCTGTTCCCTGGGACACTTTTTAATTAACAATAATTGAGAACTATTTGGCTGCTGAGAGAAGTCTTTTACATGAAAAAAAGCAGTCAACTCTAGATATTATTTCCTATTCACAAGAAAGAGAGCAGTAAATGTGCCAAACCTAATTTTTTCTTTAAAAGACACTTATTTTCTAAATATCTTTTTACAGTTTAATCAATGACATTAAATGAAATCAATAAATTCAAAGATATTAAAATGTAATCAGTAAATTTCAGAATAATCATAGATATTTAGGGCTTCCCTAGTGTCTCAGATGGTAAAGAATCTGCCTTTAATGTGAGAGACCCAGGTTTGATCTCTGGATCAGGAAGATCCCCGGGAGAAGGACATAGCAACTCACTCCAGTATTCTTGCCTGAAGAATGCCATGGACAGAGGGGCTTAGCGGGCTACAGTCCTTGGGGTCAGAAAAAGTCAGATGTGACTGAAGATGCATGCACACAGACAAGTTAACTACTAACTTCACTTGCCCCACAGTGAACTAATCACTAAGTTAAATTGATTGCTCCCTCTCCCTATTCTTCAGGACCTCTTTTGTTTCACATCATAGTCAACAGTCATTTCCCCAAATCCTATGTCTTAATGACCATATTTTCCGCTCTTCTTGCCTCCAGTGTTTTCTTTACTAATTGTTCTTGCAAATCAGTCTGCATAAAATCATTTTATTATAGGCATTCTCTGGTTCAATAAACCCAAACTACAGTATTCCTATTGAATCGACTCTTACCTAAGAGTCCTGACATCTAGCAACTTTGTGACGTATTCTAAATAAACCTCTATCCTCCAATATGAATTTATTTTAAAAGGAAAGTGTCCTATTTTTTGCTCCTTATTTGGCAATATATGTGCTAAGGAAAGAATAGGATGTAAATTTTTATCTCTCTTTCTAGAGAAAGATTTCAGTCCTTCTTACTAGTTTCTCATTTCTCTTGCACGCATGGAAAATGTCTTCCAAATTGTACAAAATGAACTTTCTATTTGCATGCATTTGATGCTTCTCCACATTAAATATCGTGTTAACTGAATGTGAAAAAATTAGGTACTAAAACACAAATGGGAAAACTATTTCTACTATAAGGATGGTCTCTGTTCCATGGGATATAAGAATTTCCTTGTAATTTAACCAAGTCAACTCTAGAATAAATGACCTACTTATAAAATTTAAAAAAAAGATATTCTCATATAACTAATCATTTTTTTTTTTTATTTTCCCACCCTACACTTTTGTGTTCACCAGCTGTAAAATCTAATCTAATTTTACTGATCTGCTGTGTACTTTCCTGGATTTTCAGGTGTTAATATCTCTGTTGAATGTTTCATTTCAGTTCAGTTCATTCACTCAGTCATGTCAGACTCCTTGGACTGCAGCATGCCAGGCTTCCCTGTCCACCACTTACTTACGGAGCTTACTCAAACTCATGTCCATTGAGTCAATGATGCCATCCAACTATCACATTCTCTGTCATTCACTTCCTTCTCCTGCTGTCAATCTTTCCAAGCATCAAGGTCTTTTCCAGTGAATCAGTTCTTCAAATCAGATGGCCAAGTATCGGAGTTTCCACTTAAGCATCAGTCTTTCCAATGAATATTCAGGACTTATTTCCTTTAGGATGCACTGCTTGGATCTCCTTGCTGTCCAATGGACTCTCAAGAGTCTTCTCAACACCACTGTTCAAAAGCATCAATCCTTCAGTGATCAGCTTTCTTTATAGTCCAACTCTCACATCCACACGTGACTAATGGAAAAAAAGAAACAAACAAACAAACATAGCTTTGACTAGATGGACCTTTGTTGGCAAAGCAATGTCTCTGCTTTTTAATACGCTGTCTAAGTTGGTCACAGAGAAGGAAATGGCAACCCACTCCAGTCTTCTTGCCTAGAGAATACTATGGACAGTGGAGCCTGGTGGACTGCTGTCCATAATGTCGCACAGAACTGGACATGACTAAAGCGACTTAGTATGCATGCATGTATTGGAGGAGGAAATAGCAACCCACTCCAGTATTCTTGCCTGCAGAATCCCAGGGATGGAGGAGCCTGGTGGGCTGCTGTCTATGGGGTTGCACAGAGTCGGACACGACTGAAGCAACTTAGCAGCAGCAGCAGCAGCAGATTGGTCATAATTTTTCTTCTGAGGAGAAAATGTTTTAATTTCATGGCTGCAGTGACCATCTGCAGTGATTTTGGAGCCCAAGAAAATAAAGTCTCTCACTATTTCCATTGTTTCCCCATCTATTTGCCATAAAGTAATGGGAAGGAATGCATGATCTTAGTTTTCTGAATGTTGAGTTTTAAGTCAACTTTTTCACTCTCCTCTTATACTGAGTGTTGAGTGTTTAGTGTTTTCTATTGTTTGATCTTGATGTTGTTTATTTCCTTGGATTATGCATAACTTAAGCCCTAGGACCATAATTGACCAACTCCTCAGGGTTTTATATTTGTTATAGAATTTATATTTCTCACCATCCATACAAACCTACCAACTTTTCTTCTCTAGCAAAGCTGAGATATTAGTTTCTGGGGCAAATATATGAAAACATTAATATAAATTAAGATTGAATTAATACAAGAAAAATCCATTTATTCACTCAAAATATTAATTGTATCCTTGCTGTGTATATAGCAGGGCTTCCAGTGCTCAGGATGTAATTATAAATGAAACAAACAAATTGTTTCCTTCTCTGTAAATTGTGATTCTATAGGATAAAGGCATTCACACAAAAAATATGAACAATATAGACTATATATATTAGGGACAGTGATAAAGATTCAGAAAGCATGAAAGAGAGATTATACGAGTTAGGGATCTGTGTGGAATTTTTGATGGAGTGACTGTGGAAGACCTAATTGAGAAGGTGAATTTTTGAGGAAAGATTTGTAATAAGAAGGCCCTTAAGTTGGTGGTGCACCTGGTGCGCCCCGGGAGCAGTGAGGAGGAGGCCAGGATAGCCAAGGTAGAAAGAACAAATAATAGGAGACAAGATTAAAGTGGTGATAGCAGGCCAGGTCATGCTGGGTCTCTATAAATACTTTATCACAATGAGGGATGTAAAAAAGCCATGAGAGTGTTTTTTAAAAAGTGATCCCATTCCTGAGTTATCTGATGGAATTCTGGTATCTGTGTTGAGAAGAATCATGGAACTGGGACAGGGGAGCCTGGTGGGCTGCCGTCTATGGGATCACACAGAGTCAGACACGACTGAAGCAACACAGCAGCAGCAGCAGGAATAACATGGAAATGGCGTGAAATGTGTTAGTTCCTCAGTTGTGTGCAACTCTTTGGGACCATAGACTGCCAGGCTCCTCTGTCCATGGAATTCTCCAGGCAAGAATGCTGGAGTTGGTTGCCATTCCCTTCTCCAGGGGATCTTCCCAATCGAGAATTTAAGCCCAAATCTCTCACATTGCAGTTGGATTATTTACTATCTAAGCCATTTTTTTTAAGTCGCTCAGTCATGTCTGACTCTTTGTGACCCCATGGACTTGTAGTGTCCATGGAATTCTCTAGGCCAGAATAATGTTGTGGATAGCCTTTCCCTTCTCCAGGGGATTTTCCCAATCCAAGTATTGAACCCAGGTCTCCTGTACTGCAAGTGGATTCTTTACCAGCTGAGCCACAAGGGAAGCCCAAGAATACTGGAGGGGGTAGCATACTCCTTCTCCAGCGGATTTTCCCAACCCAGGAATCAAACCTACGTCTCCTGCATTGCAGGTGGATTATTTACCAACTGAGCTATCAGGGAAGCAGGACCCCATAACACAGAAATAGTTTTCTTATCTTGTCTGGAAGAAGAATTGGGCAATCTGATGCCTGTTGTTTGTTTTGGTTTGATTTTGCTGTGATTTACTTTGTTTTGTTTGTAAAATAGAAAAATAAAATAACATCTATATGCATGCTATGTTGCTTCAGTGATGTCTGACTCGTTGGAACCCTATGGAGCCAGTAAGGGAACATTGGAGTGGGTTGCTATGCCCTCCTCCAGGGCATTTTACAGATGAAAAGACTGAACCTGTGTCTCTTATATCTAGTGCATTTGCAGGCAGGTGTTTTTTGTTTTTTTTTTTAAACTTTATATTGATGCATATGATCCAGTGCAGTGGAAAAAAAGGGATGATACAAGGAAGGGAAGAAGAATGCAGTTTGTAGGAGCAAAGCCCTGGAAAAAGCAAGAGGAGATGGAGTCTCTTGCCAAAAGTAAAGTTTAAATAGTAAGTTCACAATAACTGGAAAGAAAATGGATAAAAGCTGCTGATGGCCCAGAGCATTGATATGATAAAAGCTTGTGAAACACCTTTTCTCATTGCTTCCATTTTCAGGGCAAAGGTAGAACCTAGTTCTTTAGATGAGAATAAAGATCAGGGAGGAGGTTATGAAAGTTATAAGAGATAAAAAAAAAAAATCATAGTATTGCAAAGTAAAATAAAAAAGAAAATAACCGAGATAGCTATTTTACTATATTTTTAACTCACACAATGAGTATCATATTGAATGCTATCATATGGAATGAATATTCTATCTCTTCAATTAAATTAATTACTATTAACACATCAATATAGGCACCAGTAAGACATGTGTCTTGACTAAGAAATATCTCCCACAGAGCTACCTTTTCCTTAAGTATGAAAATTAAAAAGCTGATGTTTAAAACTAAATGTAGGTACAACAGGAGAGGGTTCACTGAATCCCAATTCAGCACTCTGCTGTTTTAGTTCCCATACCATCAGTCATGATGGTGCTATTTAAAGAGACTTGTAAAATATAATGGCTGTGATTAGCCATTTATATGTATAATTCATGAGGACAAGTTGCAAACATTTCTGATATATGAAACAAATCTATTTTTCATTTGCATTTTCAATGACTATTCTGAAGGAATTTTTAATTTTGCTTGTCTGATGTTTAAAAAGAATCAAATTTAGGACCTGTATATCATTTAGTCTGATGTATTACTTATGAAATTAATTTACTCCCTTAAATGTACTATAGGTTAAGAAGGTCAATAGTCTGCTTATAAGTATGTTATCTATACAGTGTGAAATGTATCAAAAGAAAATATTAGTTTATTAAAAGAGGCCATTTTTCCTGCTGATCCACATAGCAATTCTGAACGGCTAACACTAATTTTATAAGATTCAATAAGAGGAAGAGCTTATCAAAATGCTTCCACTGGAACACATCACACTCTGGTCCTTTTCCTTAGTATATTCACATAGGATGGGATTTCTTTCACCTTGAAATGTTGTGTGTTGAATGCCTATAATGTTACAGATTTTTAAAACTATAGTCAAAATGAATACCTTGAATAATTTAATCAGGAAGAATACCTTTGCTATGGCCTGAAAATATTTCTGTAGTGCATAAGGAGGTATGGGGTAATCAGTGATGGTTTTGGGAACATAGATGTGAAAGGCAAAGCCTCAAATAATTGAATTTGTGATACGTTAAGAGAGGGAGCAGGGGTAGAAGGGGTTAAAGATGACTGACAATTCTGGTTATAGATAAGCAAAACAGGTAATTAGTGGTCAAAAACTATTTGGGAGGGCAGAAAGTCACAAAGTCATAAAAAAATCATCAAAATAACCTCCCTATTCATGTTTATTTCTATACCACTAATGAAAACATGTCACTCTTCTTTGATGTAAGCTGAATAATCTAATTTTGGCTGTTTTTTTTTTAATCCACAGATGTAAAATAGTTACCTGAATGACAAAGAGATAAAATGACCTCTTAAAGATGCTTGTGCAAAAGTTACACAAGCACTAAACAGGAAGCATAACTTTGAAAATCAGGCCTTGTAACTATTCAAATTAAAATACATATTCAACTTATTTTCCTCTTGTTTATTTTCTATTATGTTCATCAAATTTTAAATATACTGAAAACTCAATAAAATAAGTTATGAACACACAAAAAATTTATTGAGCCCGAACCTCGGTGGCAGACAGCAAAATGTGTATGTGCTCTTCACAAATTTTTGAAATAGCTATTTGCAATATAATAGCTAGATATTTCGGAGAAGGCAATGGCAACCCACTCTAGTACTCTTGCCTGGAAAACCCCATCGATGGAGGAGCCTGATAGGCTGGAGTCCACAGGGTCACTAACAGTCAGACATGACTGAGCGACTGTATTTTAAATATACTGAAAACTCAATAAAATAAGTTATGAACACACAAAAAATTTATTGAGCCCGAACCTCGGTGGCAGACAGCAAAATGTGTATGTGCTCTTCACAAATTTTTGAAATAGCTATTTGCAATATAATAGCTAGATATTTCGGAGAAGGCAATGCAACCCACTCCAGTACTCTTGCCTGGAAAACCCCATCGATGGAGGAGCCTGATAGGCTGGAGTCCACAGGGTCACTAACAGTCAGACATGACTGAGCGACTGCACTTTCAGTTTTACTTTCATGCATTGGAGAAGGAAATGGCAACCCACTCCAGTGTTCTTGCCTGGAGAATCCCAGGGATGGGGGAGCCTGGTGGGCTGCCGTCTATGGGGTCACACAGAGTCAGACATGACTGAAGTGACTTAGCAGCAGCAGCAGCAGCAGCAGCAGCAGCTGTTAGATATTTAACTGATACTAAATACAAAGGGGCCCCAGGCTATTCACGAATATTTATTCTTTATTTTAAGTTTGTTTAATTGGAGGATAATTACTTTACAATATTGGGATGGTTTTTGGCATACATCAACATGAATAGGCCACAGGTATAATATAGGTACCCTGATCCTGAACCCCACTCCCACCTCCCTCCCCACCCTATCCCTCTAGGTTGTTCCAGAGCATGGCTTTGGGTGCCCTCCTCCATGTATTGAACTCACACTGGTCATTATTTTACATATGGTAATACATATGTTTCAATACTATTCTCTAAATCATCCCACCCTCTCTTTCTCCCACTGAGTCCTAAAGTCTGTTCGTTATGTCTGTTTCACTTTTGCTGCTCTGCATATTGGATCATTGGTACTATCTTTCTAAATTCTATATATATGTGTTAACATATACAGTATTTGTCTCTCTTTTTCCGACTTACTTCACTGTGTCTAATAGGTTCCAGGTTCATCCACCTCATTAGAACTGACCTCAATACATTTATTTTTATAGTTAAGTAATATCCATTAATATTTCTTGTTACAATAATATTAGCAGGTTGAAAAATAATATCATATTTCATGTTGAGTCAATTTCAGTGTTTTTTTTTTCCAGTGCTTTTTAACTTTAAAGAGAACTAGACATTCTAACTACTAAACTTCAATTATATTTTGACTTAAAGTTACCATTGTACTATTTGTTAACAACTGAAAAAAAGAAGGGAGAAATCCGTGTAACTTTAGGTATCTTCTTCCAGGATAGTGGAGGTTTGCCTCCATCGAATGAAAGAAAAATAAACATTAGGAGAAAAAATTTTTTCTTTAAAAATCCAATGTCTTTATTTAAACTGTAGTTGTTAATAAAATGCACAAGATCAGATTTTTGAGCAGGAAAAGTTTTGGAGTTTTCCACTCCAACTCCATCAATGCTACCAATGAAAACCCTAAGTAACACATTTGCAACATGACCTGTTTAAAATCACACATCAGACTTAGACTTACAAGTCAACAACAGAACCTGAGTCTATTGATTATGGAGTTCCCTTTTAGAAGCCTTAGGCTTTAACACCATTTTTTTTTAGCCTCTATTTTCTTTAACTATTGGTAACTTGACAGATAGAATAAAAATATTTGTTTTGTGGGTAGCTATAAGGATTAAATGAGAGACCAATGAGGAAATGTGTTTGGCAAAATAAACAACAACAAATATTCAGTGCTCCATAAGTAATTAGTCTTGTCTTAATCACCATGAAGATGATAATAACTCATAAAAGGTCTACAGTTTGAGAGGAAGGCTTATACAATTCTCAAATTCAAATGTGAATTTGAATAGAGTAACTAGAAATTTGATATAGATAAGGCAAAATAAACCTGAAAGACTGCTAAAGAAAAGACGTAATTTTAATTAAAACAAATGGAGGTGGGAGATGGATATGAATACATGTATGGATCTCTACATCTTGCAAACTTTGTCTTGAATCTACTTTTCAGCCAAGCAAACAAACTCTTCAGAATCACAGCTATTAGGGGAAGACCGAGTAACTGGAGGAATTTGCCGCAAAAGTAGAAGTGTTTTAGCTGGATTCTACAACCTTGCATTTCACAGTCCTTCATCATCCTCCCCACTATTCCAAGTCTTTCAATTTGTCAACAGTCCTCTTAAATAAAATAAAACTAAAATGGCAATAAATTTTTACCTAATTTATATGTAGTCTAAAAATGTCTCAATTGTGGAACTATATAGAATATTTTTGAACATAAATGAAAAAATAGCATGCTGTTTACTATTTGACTCAAAAATATATTGAGCACATTAGATATAATCTTCAAAATAAACTACAAATATGTATCTGCTTTTTAATTTAACCTATTTGCATAGAATGAAAATGTTGAAATAGAATAGAATACAAACATTATTAAAATACATGACATTCATTTAATTCATGTAACATTAATTTACATTCATTAATGTAAACTCTGTAACAAGCTAGCAAGGTTATGCTCAAAATCCTTCAAACTAGGCTTTAACTTACAGATGTACAAGTTGGGTTTCAAACAGGCAGAGGAAGCAGAGACCAAATTGACAACATCCGTTGCATCATAGAAAAAAACAACAGAAATCAAGAAAAATAGCTACTTCTGCTTTATTTACTACATTAAAACTTTTGACTGTAGATCACAATAAACTGTGGAAATATCTTAAAGAGATGGGAATACCAGATCATATTACCTGTCTCCTGAGAAATCTGTATGCAGGTGAAAAACAACAGTTAGAACTGGACATGGAATAACAGACTGTTTCCAAATTGGGAAAGGAGTATGTCAAGGCTGTATATGTCACCCTGCTTATTTAACTTATATGCAGAGTACATCATACAAAATGCAAGGTAAGATGAATCACAAACAGGAATCAAGATTGCCAGGAGAAATATCAACAATCTCAGATATGCAGATGAAACCACTCAAGTGGCAGAAAGTGAAGAGAAACTAAGATGATGGAGGTAAAAGAGGAGAGTGAAAAAGTTCTGGCTTGAAACTCAGCATTAAAAAATTAAGAACATGGCATCAAGTCTCATCAAGTCATAGCAAATAAAAGGGGAAAAAGTGGAAGTAGTGACAGATTTTATTTTCTTAGGCTCTAGAATCCCTGTGGATGGTGACTGCAGCCATGAAACTAAAAGATGCTTGCTCCTTGAAAGGAGAACTATGATAAACCTAGAAAACATATTAAAAAGTAGAGACATCAATTTTCTGAAAAAGGTCTGTATGGTCAAAACTATGATTTTTTTCTAATAGTCATGTACAGATATGAGAGCTGTGCCATAAAGAAGGCTGAGCTCCCAGGAACTGAGGCTTTCAAACTGTGGTGCTGAAGACGACAATTGAGAGTCCGTTAGACAGCAAGGAGAACAAACTAGTCAATCCTAAAAGAAATCAAACCCGAATATTTATTGGAAGGACTGATGTTGAAGCTGGAGCTCCAATATTTGGCCACCTGATGCAAAGAGCTGACTCACTTGAAAAGACCCTGATGCTGGGAAAGGTTGAGGGCAGGAGGAGAATGGGCTGACAGAATGAGATGGTTGGATGGCATCACCGACTCAATGCACAGGAGTATGAGCAAACTGTGGGACACAGTGAGGACAGGGAAGCCAGGAGTTCTGCAGTCCATGAGGTCACAGTCAGACACAACTTAGCAACTGAATAACAATGAACAGTATAATACTATGTCCAGCAGGAATCGCAATGATTCCCTAGGGGGGAAAAAAACACCAAGATTTTCTCTGCTTTTTAGTTATTGCTAATATAAGTGTAAACACCTACTGCTTTAGTGTTTCAAAGTCCTGTGTTAAAGTGTGAAGTTATTCTAGATTCATCTAGAAACATATATTTCATAGGTTTTATAAGATTTACAAATTCTTTTAATGATGGTATACAATACAGTGGCACTTGGATAGATGAAAATTGTCTATTACTTACAAACCGGAGAAGGTTGTCAGAGAGGTTGCATCCAGGAATAGGTGACAGTAGCTAGAGTGGTAAAAGGCAGCCTATATGTGATATATAGTTAGCAGGGCGGGGTTAGTTAGATTTCACAGGCTCCCTGTGGACTGGCTGCTTTGAATGATTTCCCAGATGCAAAATATTCTTCTTGTGGTTCAGTTGCTAAGTCATGTCCAACTCTTTTACTGCAGCACACCAGTCTTCCCTGTCCTTCACTGTCTCTGGAGTATGCTCAGATTCTTTTCTGTTGAGCCAATGATACCATCCAACCATGTTGTCCTCTGTCGCCTCCTTCTCCTCCTGCCCTCAACCTTTCCCAGCATTAGAGTCTTTTCCAGTGAGTCGGCTTTTTGCATCAAGTGGCCAAAATATTGGAGCTTCTGTTTCAGCATCAGCCCTTCCAATGAGTATTCAGGGTTGATTTCCTTTAAGATTGACTGGTTTGATCTCATTTCTGTCCAAGGGACTCTCAACAGTCTTCTCTAGCACCACAGTTCAATGAAAGCATCAATTCTTCAGCTTTCAGACTTCCCCTATGGTCCAACTCTCACATGCATACATGACACTGGAAAAACCATACCTTTGACTGTTTGAACCTTTGTCAACAAACAGATACCTCTGCTGTTTTTCCTTATCTAGTGCCCAACCTGGGGAAATTAGGGTAGTCACATAGTGGTTCTGGAGTCTAAAAGCTGCCTGATAAGGGAAGTGCTTGGTATGTGGACTTAATCAAATGTTCAAGAAGAACTAACCAGTTCTAGCCTGAGCTTCAAAGCGGATCTCATCAAAGAAAAGTTTTTGAAGACAGCATTAAAAAAAAAAACCAAAAAACAAAACATCATACATCAAATTATGATACTAGTAAAATGAGGTGTGTGTGTGTACTCAATTGTTCAGTCGTGTCAAACTCTTTGTGAC
Source organism: Madoqua kirkii (assembly GCA_006408675.1). NCBI lineage: Eukaryota > Metazoa > Chordata > Mammalia > Artiodactyla > Bovidae > Madoqua > Madoqua kirkii. The sequence continues at coordinate 4,708 of SJYC01044899.1, read as the reverse complement.
CCTATGAACTTTAGGCTCTTCTGTCCATGGGATTTTCCAGGCAATACTGGAATGGGTTGCCATCTCCTCCTTCAGGTGATCTTCCTGGCCCAGAGATTGAAGCCATGTGTCCTGCATCTCCCACATTGGCAAGTGGATTCTTTATGACTGAGCCACCGGGGAAGCTCCAGACAACATCCAGGAAAGAATACAGGAGTGGATTGCCCTTTCCTTCTCCAGGGGATCTTCTTGACCCAGGATTGAACTTGAGTTTCTTGCATTGCAGGCAGATTCTTTACTGTCTGAGGTTCCAGTGGGACAGAGGGGAGCAGAACCCACCTTCACCCACCCCCACAAAAATAGCAATCTTCAGTTACAAATACTGGAAATAAACTACAGACATAAAACAAAAACTGTCAAATTTAAAGCCATTTAACATACTATAAAATAAAACCTAATAAAATAAAATAAAATAAAAACAAAGAATGTTTTGACCTGAGTAGTAGGTTGCAGAAATTATTGATCTCCTTTACAAGTTAAAAAATATTATAATGCTATCTGAAATAATTACTTATGGCCAATAACAAGAATCCTGAATTTTCTCAAATATAAAACACTGTGAAAATAAAATAATGATACACTTTAATCTGATTAAGCAAAGTCAACAGTAACAGACTTCATTGTGGGGGGCTCCAAAATCACTGCAGATGGTGATTGCAGCCATGAAAAGACATTTGCTCCTTGGAAGAAAAGTTATGGCCAGCCTAAAAAGCATATTAGAAATCAGAGACATCACTTTGCCACCAAAGGTCCATCCAGTCAAAGCTTTGGTTTTCCAGAAGTCATGTGTGGATGTGAGAGTTGGACTATAAAGAAAGCTGAGCACCAAAGAATGATGCTTTTGAACTGTGGTGTTGGAGAAGACTCTTGAGAGTCCCTTGAACTATAAGGAGATCCAAACCAGCCAATCCTAAAGGAAATCAGTCCTGAATATTCACTGGAAGGACTGAAACTGAAACTCCAATACTTTGGCCACCTGATGTGAAGAACTGACTCATTGGAAAAGACCTTGATACTGGCAAAGATTGAAGGCAGGAAGAGAAGGGGATGCCAGAGGATGAGATGGATGGATGGCATCCCCACCTCAATGGACATGAGTTTGAGTAAGCTTCAGGAGTTGGTGATGGACAGGGAAGTCTGGCATGCTGCAATCTATGGGGTCACAAAGTGTCAGATATGACTGAGTGACTGAACTGAACTGAAAGCAAAGTCAAAATATACTATGTATGGTCGAAGCTGAGAACCAAAACTAACTACTATTTCTGGCTATTTATTTTAGAACAATTTGAAGTACATTTTATATCACTTAAATTACATTCATTTTAAACTTACATCTCAAGTTTTGACAAATTCATACACCTGTGTAACCATTACCACTTTAAAATATGGAACATTCCATCATCTCCAAAAGTTCCTTGAGTACATACCATGAAATTCTTCACCTCTAGCTCCAGGTAGTCAATCACTATGGCTTGGACTTATCTTTTTTAGAATTTCTTATAAATGGAATTATTCATCATATATTCTTTTATACTTTGATTCTTGCACCCAGCATGCTTTTGATATTCCTTATGCTATTGTATACAGAAGTTACTAACTTGTTTTTATTACAGAGTAGATTCCATTTAATGATTACCTCCATTGGTTTGTTGCTTTACCCACTGATGGATATTGGAGCTATTATCACGTTTTGGTTACTATGAATACATTCGCTGAGAACTTTTGTGTGCGAGCCTCTTTTGTAAATACCAAGTAATAAGATTGCTTGGCCATGCTGCTGCTGCTGCTAAGTCACTTCAGTTGTGTCCAATTCTGAGCGACCCCATAGATGGCAGCCCACCAGGCTCCCCTGTCCTTGGGATTCTCCAGGCAAAAACACTGGAGTGGGTTGCCATTTCCTTCTCCAATGCATGAAAGTGAAAATTGAAAGTGAAGTCACTCAGTAGTGTCCGATTCTTAGCGATCCCATGGACTGCAGCCCACCAGGCTCCTCCACCCATGGGATTTTCCAGGCAAGAGTACTGGAGTGGGGTGCCATTGCCTTCTTCTGCTTGGTCATATGGTAAGTTTATTTTTATAAGAAAATGTGCAACTGTCTTCTTTCCAATAATAGGTCTGTTTGCACATTTCCCTGTGTTTTCTATGGTTTTGACAAGTGTTCTGAGACATGGACAGTTTAAATTCAAATTATAGTTTAGCCCAATACTGAAATATCACATACTGCATGATGAAATTTCTGCTTGAATTTTATCCACTGTCAGTCTAGGAATTTTAGGGTTGGTTCCAAAGTCAAGCTATTCAGAATTAAGTTAGTTACTAATAAAGGTCATCTTCATTCATGTCTTTTAATGACAATGATTGTGACTGACTTCTATGGACACTCTGAAAGTTTAGGAAATATACTACCAACCTTATTTGCATGTCTGGTAATATATCCTTACTATTAGGGGGAGAAAATAATATTTTACAGAGGCACTATAAACAGTACTACAGTTAGTTGCTTGTTTTATTCATGAATAAAAAGAGATAGGCAGTAGTGAGACCCAAGACCACAGTGATCCAACAAATTCCAAGCATCTGCTAGGGTCTCCCCTTGTGGTTTTCTAGATAAACCCGACATCAGGGAAAATGCAGAGGATCAGTTATCCAAAAAAGTTAGTGCGGAGACAGCTAATCCTAATAAGCATAGAAATCTTCATGGGTATTAAGTGGAATTGCTTAACTAGTTAATCAAAAAGCCCAGTATGAATGAGGGTAGCTTAATATCTGAATGGTAATTCCCTAGGAGAATTCCCAAATAAAACTTCATCCAGATTTCCCTGTCTTTAAATACATGAAATCATTTTGAAGCAAAACAGCATTTAAAAGTTTTAAATAATTTTATGAAAAGAAAGATGAGTCCAGATGATATATGAGTCCAGAATTTCAGAAAGGTTACACTGGAAACTTTCCAGCATCCACAGAAAATCACAGCAGAAAGGAATATGTGAAATACAAAGAGAGACTACATCAGCCTGGGTAGGCATGCAAAGAGAAAATTATGGAAAATGAAGTAGTTTCCTATGGGGACTGACGAATGCACAATTTTGAATCCATGCTGTTTCCAAGATATTAAAACTAAATATAGTGCATCTGCTCTACTGCATCACAGATAATATATCGCAGTGTGAAGTTTCATGATAATTATGTGAATTCAGCTGTTTTTTTTTTTTTTTTTCTGGATATTGCCATTCCTTTGCTTTTTTCATTACCGGAGAAGTAGAAAGGCTGCTTTTAAGAAACTAGTGTAAAAAAATAGCTATCCAGGTGACACCATAATGAAAAGTGCAGCAGAGTAAAAATCCCATACTGGAAAACAGGCTGGTCTCCAGACCTAGGGCTGATTATGTTGTTGGATGACTAAATCCTCCAGGGTGGTACACTGCAGCAGCTGACATGCGGTCTACACTGCCCACACACCAGTTCAGCCATATGATATCATTTCTGCCTGACTTCAGAGAAACTACTGACCCAAATCCTGAGGTTCGGAGTAAAAGTTATACAGATACAGCAAGGTATGACAAGCATATGCAGTCAAGGCAAAAGGAACAGCTAAGAATTCCCTGATATCATAAAAAAATGTTGTGATATTGTGCCACGAAACCATCAGCTACTCCAACTAACATTATGGAAACACAAGTAAATGTTTCTGTTCCTTCTGTTACTTATAAAAAGCAAAACAGAATTTCCTCCTTGCCAACTTAACAAAGGGAGATGAGAAAATCATCCAAGTACTTAATCATAATAACCAATTTATTTTTAAGTGCAATGAATGCATAAGAGGTAACTTTGGGATGGAAACATGATACCAATTAATGTTCAAATATCACAGAGCAAGTGTCATTTTCTTACCTCAGCACACATATCCAAGCCAGGAAGTTTAGATTTCTGTGATCATAGACAGAAGCTTATTATTAATGTGTTTTTCTCGTCCCTCAGTCTCTTCCCTGAAATAGAATTCAAAGCTCATGCTGTGACTCTGCAGTGTTGTTCCCTGCAAGAAACAATTTTGTTCTGCCTCAGAGGCAATATGTTTTTATGCTTAATTCTGCCCCTGGTAACCACAATGCTTGTTCATGTCTTTAACACACCTTTTAAAGAAATTAATTTCCATGAATCATCAATAAATCCTGCTTCTAGGAGCTAACTCTCTCAGTTATGAGCTGAGGGAAAAAATTACATTTTCCTGCTCCATCATATGCTTATTAATTGTGATTAAGCAATAGCATTTAATCATGCGTGTGGAGATATACAAATATACAGTTTTCATATTTTGGCCTTACTTTAATTATATGCTTTTATTTAAAGTTTTGTCAATAGCTTCAGATCAATTTAGCCCCAAGCAAACATTTACACTGTAATAAAGCTATGCAACTGAATCTTATCTTTTGGATTAATGCAAAATAAAACAAAGCTGTATTCAAAGGAGTGAGAAAAATTGTCAGCTCCAGCAGCTCAGAGGAATAAAAAAATTTCCAATGTCCATCATTAGTGACTGACATCACTATTATATTATTTTTCATAGTCCACAAAACAGTGGGATGATATGATGAAACTATATTTCAGAATGAGATGATTAAAGTATCAAAATTTGCATTTTGAAGATGAAAGATTAAATTAGAGAGATGTA
>SJYC01044895.1:0-10841 GCA_006408675.1 Madoqua kirkii | reverse complement strand
TGCATATCTGAGGTTATTGATATTTCTCCTAGATATCTTGATTCCAGCTTGTGCTTCTTCCAGCCCAGCATTTCTCATGATGCACTCTGCAAAAATGTTAAATAAGCAGGGTGACAATATACAGGCTTGATGTACTCCTTTTTTTATTTGGAACCAGTCTGTTGTTCCATGTCCAGTTCTAACTGTTGCTTCCTTACCTGCATACAGATTTCTCAAGAGGCAGGTCAGGTGGTCTGATATTTCTATCGCTTTCAAAATTTTCCACAGTTTATTGTGATCCACACAGCAAAGGCTTTGGTATAGTCAATAAAGCAGAAATAGCTGTTTTTCTGGAATTCTCTTGCTTCTTCATTGATCCAGCAGATGTCGGCAGTTTGATCTCTGGTTCCTCTGCCTTTTCTAAAACCAGCTTGAACATCTGGAAGTTCATGGTTCATGTATTGCTGAAGCCTGGCTTGGATAATTTTGAGCATTACTTTACTAGTATGTGAGATGAGTGCAATTGTGTGGTAGTTTGAGCATTCTTTGGCATTGTCTTTCTTTGGGACTTGAATGAAAACTGACCTTTTCCATTTTATTTGAATCACCATTCTATGGTAGATTCCAAGTCATCTGAAAACCAAAGAATTAAAAGATTTTTTTTTTAACAAGTCTATTTTCCAATTAGTACTACATACCTCAAGTTGTATTTCCACCCCAGTCTTTTAAGTAATGCACCAAATCCAACTTCACAAAGAAAAAATAAGGAAACAATAAGAAAAAAAATAAGCATGAATACACACAAGGCTCTTTTTTCTCCCATTTTATCTATTTAGTCTTTCCTTTGAAATATGAACAGTTTTATTTCTAGCCTAAGGATGTTGGGGAACATCTTGAAGAGATCATGTGTACTAATTGTCTAGAGCAGTTTTGGTGACTCAGATAGTAAGAATCTGTTTCCAATGTAGGAGACCCGGGTTTGATCCCTGGGTTGGGAAGATCCCCTGGAGAAGGGAATGGCAACCTATCCAGTATTCTAGCTTGGAGAATTCCATGGACAGAGGAACCTCGAGGGTGGTCTACACTCAATGGGATCACAAACTCAGACATGGCTGAGTGACTAACATATACATTCTTTGCTAATATTGAGGAAGTTGTTGTGCTAGTGTTATTGTTTAATAATAAAATATTAGCCTAAATCTGTGTCTTGATTATAAAATGGAGCCTAATATCAATTTTACTAAAATGTGCATAATAATTTTAACTGGTTACTCAGTTCAACATACTCTATCTTTATGGCTGCTATTTATTTTAGTATCTTGGTTCATCTCTGTGATTTGAGTTTTTGAGTTCTCAACCACATATTTCCTCTCATAACTGCCAAACCCACAATTTTCCACTGGAATAAATCCACATTAATTAGTTCTATCTGCTTTTTACCCACTGTATTTCTTTTATCTGCAAACCCTTCTTACATTTCTGGCTTAAATGCAATTTGCTCATCAGCATTAAACACATTATCCATGATGCTACACTCATAAAACAAAATTGCAGGATTATTCAGAGAAAACAAGCACTTGACTCTTTTTCAAAACTGTCCTCAATTATTTCTCAATTCAAAAGAGAAAATTGAAGTCACACTTCTGTTACTATAACATGGAAGCAAAATTTTGGAAAAGCCACAAGAGTTGAGTCAGTCACAGTTACTTCTAAAATATGATATGAATAAGCTTTAAATAAAAAAAGGCTCAACATCTGAAGTACATGCTTCAATTAAGAACTGAGGGTTATATTCACTCCACAGGATAGAAAAGACTGAATTTAGCAACTTAAGTGCAGCCAAAGGCAAGACATAAGGTAATTTATCTTCTAGTAATTTGAAGCATGTTTTAAGTTTTCAAATTAGCAAGTATTGCATAGGTATGATGATTATAAAATTGTAATCATTCTAGGATTTTCATACAACCACCAATATGCATTAGTTAAGCTTTCAAAGCTTTTCATAGGGAGGATATGCTAGTTGATGTTCCATTTAATCTTCCTTTTGTAAATTTCAAATATATAAAATAATCACTGAATAAGTACGGTGATGGACATGGAGGCCTGGCATGCTGCAATTCATGGGGTTGCAGAGTCAAACACGACTGAGTGACTGAACTGAACTGAACTGAAGTATAAATTTCAGAGTGTGTCCTTCTTAATGATTCCTTCAATATGCCTTTTTAACTCAATTCTATGATGTAATATTTAAACAAAAACCTCATGACTGCTCCTTTTCTTTTAAAATTTGCAACTATCTTTCAAACTCTATAATGAATTTGCCACAGCTAATAGTAGAAATCCTTATCTTCTATGAATGATAAATTTTTCTTTTCTCTGCACACTTAAGAGAATTTTGATGTTGCCCTCTCAGTTTGTTCCATAACTATTCCTCTTTGGTGAGTTATGTTTTACTAGACTAAAAAGCCTCTTGATGAAAGTGAAAGAGGAGAGTGAAAAAGTTGGCTTAAAGCTCTACATTCAGAAAACAAAGATCATAGCTTCTGGTTCCATCACTTCATGGGAAATAGATGGGGAAACAGTGTCAGACTTTATTTTTTGGACTCCAAAATCACTGCAGATGGTGACTGCAGCCATGAAATTAAAAGATGCTTATTATTTGGAAGGAAAATTATGAACAACCTAGATAGCATATTCAAAAGCAGAGAGATTACTTTGCCAACAAAGGTCCATCTAGTCAAGGCTATGGTTTTTCCAGTGGCCATGTATGGACGTAAGAGTTGGACTGTGAAGAAAGCTCAGCATCGAAGAATTGATGGTTTTGAACTGTGGTGTTGGAAAAGACTCTTGAGAGTCCCTTGGACTGCAAGGAGATCCAATCAGTCCACTCTAAAGGAGATCAGTCCAGGGTGTTTTTGGAAGGACTGATGCTAAAGCTGAAACTTCAGTACTTTGGCCACCTCATGAGAAGAGTTGATTCATTGGAAAAGATCATGATGCTGGAAGGGATTGGGGGCAAGAGGAGAAGGGGATAACAGAGGATGAGATGGCTGGATGGCATCACTGACTTGATGGATGTGAGTTTGAGTGAACTCCAGGAGTTGGTGATGGACAGGGACGCCTGGCGTGCTGCAATTCATGGGGTCACAAAGAGTCAGACACTGCTGGAGCGACTGAATTGAACTGAACTGAGACAGTACTCTTAGGCCCTGATGATGTTTTTTTCTCAGGAAAACGGAGGAGAAAACCATAACTATGGGTGTGACTCTAGGACCCAGAAGAGTAAATTTATAAAAAGTCTGAAAATGTCTGGAGGAGTATATATAACCATATTGGGCAGCTCTGCTTTATGAAGCCATTCAATACTGAATCAGGTTTGTCTATTCCTTAGCTCCACAGTTTATTCAGGGTATAAATTTGGTCCATCTTCTTTAAAGGGTTTCATTATCATAGTACCTGATTCTGTATGCAGGGCTTGGGAGGGGAAAGGCAGTGAAAAGTGTGTAACTTTATTAGGAAGATATCACACAAGTTGTACATGTCACTTCTGTTCATACTGTATTTGATATGGTTACATCAGCTTCAAGGTTTGCTATTTAGCCATCAGATCAGTTCAGTCATCCATGCATACTACTAACGTATGAAGTGGTGGTTTCCATACACAAACCTTCAACTTGTGAGCATTCAAAGATGTCACATGTTTTCATGTCCAATCACATTAGTTTATGTGTCTGACATATATTGTCACATGCGTGCATCTTCTACAAGTGGTTGTGTTTTTGTGTACTTCTGTGTACAGTACTTCATAGAGTACAGTGGTACAGTATCTTTATTCCAAGCCCATAATGTCCAGAAGCAAGTGTAAAAATAGCAGTGATATAGTTGGTACTATTGCACTTTTCAAGGTACTAACTGTATGATTAAAAATGTTTATTTTCTGCATTTACTTTTATGTATTACTTGTGTGAAGAGTACAATAAATCTATTACAGTACAGTATTATATAGCCAATTGTATTAGTTGGGTACCTAGGATAACTTTGTTGGACTTAAGAACAAATTGAACTTCCAAATGTCCTCTCAGAATGGAACTCATTACGTAGGGCATTTACATAAACAAAAATGGAGAGGATAGATATTTGAAGATAGTTAATTTTATCTGATGAAAAAAAAAAAAGATTCTTTGATCAAAACAGAATATCTTGAACAGCAGCATCTCACTGACTTTAGTTAACAGAGATCTAAAGAAATATATTAGCACTTATAATGTTATTGTTCAGCAAGAGTATTCACAGAGAAATATGTACTACATATTTCCATACATACATACAAATGTGTACTACATATTTATAAATATGCAGTACATACATACAAATAAGTACATACATACAAATATGTACTACAGGGAAATGAATGTATGACATTTATATGCTGAAAAATAACTTTTCCTCAAATGATTATTTTACTTTGGTAATATGCAAATCAGTTATGAGAGTAGCATGAATAAATGAAACTAAACTAGTCATTATTTAAAAATACACCCGTAAAATGCACACTTTGTCTATTTATTCTCTTATTTCTGAAGAATATTTCCAAATCTCAGGTAAACACTCTAAGTAATCTTATTTGCATATTAAACAGTTCTAAATTATGAACAACCTCTTAAATGTAATAGAATATTCTGTTTACCTGTAGGTTACTGGTCATAAAACAGAAAATCAGCTCATATAAGTTACATTAATTATAACTCACAAACATTATTCTTTGTGTCAAGTTTATAATTGAGACTGTTTATTTTCTAGGATGTGCAAGAGCAGCTGTGGGCTATAACCTGGAGAAGCCATCTTTGCATTTTTTATTGTTGCTTTGTTATTGACTAATTTTTCCTTTGATAGTTCCTCATAAAAAGATTCCAATTACAAATATGATATTTTCATTCCATTTCTGTATTAATCCTAGAGCCACTCTTTTAACTTTTAACCCATGAGCATGCTATTTTCCTCCAATTAATTCCTAATAACAGAATGCATTTATTTGAGGCAAAGGGATAATATACATATATTTTATACAGTACGACTTACCAGAAGTAGATATAGATGTAGTCATCAGATTTGACAGATGATTGAAGAATTCTTACTATACAAGAGTTCATTTGTTAAGCTAAAAGGCAGCTCAAGTTCTATTTGTATTTGTGCATTATCCTTAAAAGTATTTTTATAAGAATGACCTATTGACATAGGTAGTGGAATGAAAAGAGTGCAGTAATAAATGTGGCCTCTCCCACCACCTTTATTTACTAAAATCAACCTTGGTTGATAAGCAGTTATATAAAAATCTTAACCCATGGTTTCAAACACAAATAACATCAATTTCATTTTCAATTTTTCTATTAATATAATCTTGTCTCCTATATTACATCCCTATTGAATCATATTGGTTTAAAAACATCTTCAGAAAAATCTCAACTAGTTTCAGCTCAATTCAGCTGCTCAGTTGTGTCTGACTCTTTGTGACCTATGTATTGCAGCACGCCAGGCCTCCTTGTCCATTGCCAACTCTCGGAGTTTACTCAAATTCATGTCCATTGAGTCAGTGATGCCATCCAACCATCTTATCTTCTGTTGTCCCCTCTCATCCTGCCTTCAATCTTTCCCAGAAAAAGGGTCTTTTCAAATGGGTCAGTTCTTCTCATCAGGTGGCCAAAGGATTAGAGTTTCAGCCTCAGAATCAGTCCTTCCAATGAATATTCAGGACTGCTTTCATTTAGGATGGACTGGTTGGATCTCCTTGCTGTCCAAGGGACTCTCAAGAGTCTTCTCCAATACCACAGTTCAAAAGCATCAATTCTCCGATGCTCAGCTTTCTTTATAGTCTAACGCTCACATCCATACATGACCACTGGAAAAACCATAGCTTTGACTAGACAGATCTTTGTTGGTAAAGTAGTGTCTCTGCTTTTTAATATGCCATCTAGGTTGGTCATAACTTTTCTTCCAAGGAGCAAGCATCTTTTAATTTCAGGTGTTATGATAAATGCTCATCATTCTAATAAGACTTTTTCCAAGTAGCAGGTGTGGTCTCCAAATCCTAAGTGGACTTTGAGAGAGATTAGGTATTTGGGATATCTCTTTTGGGGAGCAGTATGTGAGTACATTTTATCCACTGAAGAAAAATGGAGTGAATTCTCAATAGCTATAGCAGACTGTAGTGGAGGCAATGTTGCTCATCCAGTGAGCCATCTAAATTTTCCTCATTGGCAAAAACATGTATTTCGAATTCCTCTTGATCCAGGGCCAAGGTCCTGGGTCCTTGATCCTTGGGTCCAAGGGCTGTCTATAATCAAAATAAATTGGAGAAAGTGAAATTCCTCCTTTCAAGCCTGAATTCCAAAATCTCCTGGACGATCTTCAGTTTTGCTATCTTCCTTTGCTTGCTAGAAGTATGAATGAATGGCTCAAGAAGAAATAATTCTGCACTCTCAAACATGGCAGCCACACACCACATGTAGGTGGGTATTGAGAAATTGAAATGTGGCTAGTGCATTGGAGGAAATTGGTGTTTAATTTAAGGTAATGTGAACTTAAAGAGAAGCATAGGATTCATAGCTACAGTATCAGACAGCACAGCTCTAAGAGGTGGCTGTATAGAAATTCAAAGGAAGTCAGAATCCTAAAACATCACATGGAATGTTTCCTTTTGAACATTACAGTCAGGCTGTGTTGTAAGAAATGAATTTATAATTTAATGCAGGGAGATATTTTTATTCTGTCTTAGAGTAACCAGAATTAATCAGCATGACAAGTCCTATTTGTAATCTCAGCATTCAGTGCTGTCACATGTTTTGGTGAATACATGAACTAGCATTCAATATTCATATACTCTGTGGGGATTGAAAGAGCATTTGTTCAAAAAGATATGGCTTATAAAGCGATTTTAACTGTTAGCTCATGTGTGCACACGTGCACACACACACATAGGCTTATATATGTGTGTATGTATATAAATATATATTCATTTTGGAAATAGATAATACTCATATAAAAATTAGCATGAGCAAATTTTCTCTACATTCTGATAACTGAGCTTTAGCAATGAAGTTGAACTGGTACGAGATTTTTAGGACCCTTTAGGAAGGCAACTTAATTTAAAGAACTAAATTAAAATAATCACACGGTTTCCTTTCCCTTAGCATACCAAGTGTTCCCTCCATGATGTCTGTCAGTGACTCATACCTCTGCCTCATGGTGTTAGAAGTTTAAGGTATTTTTATGAATGAAATTCAAGGAGCAAAGGAGTAAGACATATAGCAATGTTCTGAGACCACTGGATCCCATAAAGATGAGAGCCCATCTCTTGTAGGAGTGGGGTCTCTTCCTATTGATGGTGTATTCAGTGACACAACTGACTGAGAGAAGCAAGTCCTTTGGCCTCCACATTAGGTGTGCCATGTGTGTTGTAGACATGGGGACAGTGGAGAGAGTGACAGATATTCCCTGGGAACCCTTTCACACTAGCTTTTGCAGTGCCTTCTCTCTGACAGTAAACTCTCAAAGGCAGTGTGTGGCCATCATTTGATGATTACTTTTGCTTGATCATTATAACTCAAGGTGTATTTTCCTGGGTCACAATCCAGAAATCAAGGGGATTTTCTAGGAAAAAAAAAATCTGCATTGCATAATAGAAAGAAGAACAGAAATACATAGACAGTCTTCCAATGAGCACTGCTTACTGTGCTTTTTCCAGAGAAATTCTAGTCCTATTAGGGGGTCTCTTCTTGGGACATAGTCTGATAAATAATTTACGAAGCAAAAATATAATAGGTGCCTAATTCATTCCCATTAGCGGAATGTGTCTTCTTTTAAATAAGTCAGTGCCACAGAAGAGTAGAATAGTGTGCATAGCCAACACAATGCCAAATTAAAAAAAAAAATAAAGGTTAATTATAGAAACCAGATTATACACAGGTAATTCACAGGTAGGAAGACGGGACTTATTTCACTCTAACAGGAGGAGAAGGAGAGATTGGTGCCAAAGCAGGTAGCTGGGTAGGTTTGGTGGAGGCTTACAAGAGATCCCCATAAGCTGATTTCCTTCTGTGAACTGCTCTGCTAGAGGTGGTAAAACACACAGAACACCATCATATACGATAAATATTGTCCCTAAAATAGCTGTATAACATTTTAGGGAACTGAAAAAATATTATAGTATTCTAGTACTGTGTTGTAAGAGCCCTGAGTCAGTCATTCAGGCTCTTGCAAACAGATTGTACTAACTACACCTTCCCTGCCAATGCCAAAGGGAAGACAGTCGTCTTCTGCTGGGTGCCTGTGTCCAGGAGTTATGCCAGGATGAAGCACAATTACTGTCCTATCAATGTACTGCCAGGTCAAATTGTGCATTTCTATACTTTGAATGAATAAGAGCTGAAGAATTTGTCTCCTTCATGTCAGGCTGTATTATGGTCAAGAGACTTTTCCTTAGAAAATAAGTAAGGCTTAAGCCTGTTATCACTGAGTTTATTGAAACGAATAAGCCACAGCTTCAGGCGAAAGTCTATACAAATCAGTTTGATAAACCTAATTACCACTTTTTATAACACCTTTGGGCCACTTTGAAATAGAGTCCAAGCACCGTAGAGTGGATGGCTGACTTTCCCCAAAAGGCCCTGAGACATTGATTTAATTGAACTTTTTCCAAACAAGAGCAGTTTCAATTTTTCTCAGTCTCTCCAAGTACAGGGAAGGGAAGAATTCAAGCATGTCCTGCCAGTCCTTCATTTCGAACTTGTAAAGCCCCAAGTTCCTTATTTTAGCATCTTTAGTATCATTAGCTAGAAGATTTAGTAGCTTTATATCACACTCTTTTTAGCTTAACCTTATTAAACAGGAGGATATGTTAGTATATAAAGGATCTGATTTGTGTGATTATTCCCATTGCTATCACATGAACGCACTGCTGAACTAATTGTTGTCTGGTTTGTTCTACCACCTGTCCCGGAGCCTTGTCATGCAATACCTGCTTGCTGTCTACCTTTCATTAGCTGCACTACTTTCAGATTAGTTTTGGCAAAACACAACAGTATTTATACCACTCTTGATACTTCTGTGTGCAATTTTGGCCCCAAAGCTTTTGAGAACCATTTTTAGAGCTTATCACAGTATCACTCATTTCCAAACACATATCTTGCTGTTATTCAATATTAATTTAATCTGTAACCAAACTTAACCATTCATAAATTTTTATTCAGAATGTAATTATTGATATTTATTTTAATTTTGAAAGTAAACTTTATTAAATTATAATATCCATTTAGAAAACCATACAAATCATAATATATAGCTCAATGAATTTTTGTAATATAAATATATTTGTTTAATCAGTGCCCCAGATCAAGAAACAGAGGATTAGGAGCATTCCAGAAGCCCCCTTATGACTCTTCCATTTACTAATTTGTCCTGCTCAAGGGTTACCAGGATTCAGACTGCTCAAAGCATATTTGGAATTTTATACTGAAATCATACGAGGTACAGTTTTTAAAAACTCTGTTTACTTTCCCTAAACACTGTTTGTTTGATGCAAGTTGAATGCAAGTTGTTGTTTACCTAGACTGTTTTTTTAATATAAATTTATTTATTTTAATTGGAGTTAATTACTTTACAATATTGTTTTGCCATACATCAACATGAATCTGCCACAGGTATACACATGTTCCCCATCCTGAACCTCCCTCTCTCCTCCCTCCCCGTACCATCCCTCTGGGTCGTCTCAGTGCACCAGCCCCAAGCATCCAGTATTATAAATCAAACTTGGACGGTTGATTCATTTCATATATGATATTATACATGTTTCAACACTTAGATTTTTTTTAGTCTATCAGGCTTGAATTCTCAGACCTCTTTTATTGCTGAAAATACACAATGTTTAAAATGCTGTTTCCCAACTCTAAGTCTGTTTTCTGCTGGCCTCACTATTGGAATTTCTGAACATTTCTCAAGCAAGTTCAAAAGCTTCTTCCATGATACAGTCTTTACCAGTTTTCTTCTTTCACCTCTGTTTTCAGACAAAAGATGGTCCTTGATATTCTACATAAGCATAAAATACTTATGATACTTCTAATATTGTACTCAGTGTATTCTGCTCAGCTTCTTCTTTCTATTGTATCATGTACTGTATATTAGATACTTCTAGATATTGAGAGAAAGTGCTGAGACAAGATAGACAAAGAGCTCTTGCCTTACATTGCAGTTGATGGTTGTACAGTTATTTGAACTGCATTCTCTTCCACTTACCGGAGTACAGGCACAGGACCAAAATACTGGCATCATTAAAAGCAGGACAAACTTTACACTACAACGAGGAATATGGACAAATTCTTACATTAGTACTACCCCACAAACTGCTTAATTCCATATAAATGAATTCCAGCCAAATCTAAATTCCCTCATGGAATTTCTCCTAGTTATACGTTCACATTATTGGACCAAATACAGCCCAAAGAGTCTCTGTAAACACTTGGATAATTTCATTCAGATAGGATGTACGTCCCTTCTCCACATACATGCCAAATTTGGTTCATATGTCATGACTGATGATGTTATACACAAACAAACAAATATATAAAAGTATTTAGCATTCACACTGTGAGACTTTTTGGAGGGAGCAAGGCGAGTTCCAGGTATGTCAGAAAATAGCTTGAGAAAGGAGGGTACAGAGTGGCTTTGGAATCCCATGGTGCCTAGGAGGTAGGGCTGGGAGTGATGACTCCTGCACAAATGGGGCTTGTGTGGTCTGAACCTCCTGCAAGTAGGAAGGTAGGGAGTGGTTGGCTTTTCTTATGTACTTGCCCTAAGCTGAGTACAAGAGG
>SJYC01044891.1:0-16900 GCA_006408675.1 Madoqua kirkii | reverse complement strand
GCCCCCGCCCCTCCATTCCCCCTCCCCCCCCTTCTGTGCCCACACTGGCTGGTTCTGGGCTGTGAGGCTGTAGCAGGTTAGGGTTAGGGATGAAGTTAATAGATGAAAGTTCCTGCTGCCTGCTCCCCCACCCAACAAAAAACCCAAAGGTTGGGAGTGAGGGAGTCAGGGGTGGCCTCTGCCTGAAGCTGAAGGATACACCAGACAGCATTCCAGTCAGAAGGATCCTGGAGCAAGAGGAGGGGAGGGCAGAGCCTGGGGGTCTTGGCTGAAACCTCTTCACAAGCAGGGCTCCTGGGGATCCTGATCCCCCACCAGGCCGGAGGGCACAGTCCCTCGTCTGCTCTGTGCCCTGGAGCAGGAAGCCCTGCTTGGCCATGCACCAGGCACTGGACACACTCAGGGACACGCATGGGACACACTCAGGGAGGCACACTCAGGCACACTCAGGGGAGGCACACTCAGGCACACTCAGGGAGGCACACTCAAGAATGGCCTTCAGGCAGGGAGGGGGCACTGCAGCACTCCGGGCCCTCCCCTCACGGGGGGACAGAGAAAGCGCAGCCCTGGACGAGGGCTGCTTGGGCAACACACTGTCCCCCAGGCCAGGGGGCCTGGCTCCTGTGCTGGGCACCTGCAGAGTGACTGCACACCCCTGTCAGCCCCTGAGGAGGCCTTGGCTGTCTGGGGATGGGGTGGCTGGAGCAGGCCGCACAGCAGGGATGGCACTGAGGCTCACGTAGCGGTCACGTCACCCACCTTCCAGGATGGCAGTCTGGGGCACGGACGCAGACACCCAGTGAACAGCTGCGTACGCGGACACCCAGTGAGCAGCGAAGGCACCTGGGGATGGTCTCTTTCCTGAGCCTCTTCTCTGCCAGGTGGTGGCTACCCTCCCACCCTAGGAGGACAAATGATCCAGGCAAGAGGAGGTTTTCCCCGCTGGTTGGACCTTCGTTGCCGGAGCGAGGAGGGCGGGGAGAGGGGGCAGACTCAGCATCCTGGAGCCTATATGCAGTTGGGGTTCCTGAGTGCGGAGGGAGGGGAGGTTCTGAAGAGAACCCCGCCCGAGTCGCAGCCCCAGAGGGGCACAGTGCGGGGGGCAGTGGGCAGGGTGGGCACGCTGCTCAGTCGCTCAGTTGTGTCCGACCCTCTGCGACCCCACGGACTGCAGCCCGCCAGGCTCCCCTGTACGTGGGATTCTCCGGGTGAGAGCACTGGGGAGGGTTGCCATTTCCTTCTCCACATGATGGTGAGTAAAGCAGGGGGCCCACAAACTGCCGCGTGTCTCCATGATCTGTGTGGGCTGTGTCCTGCTGGCCTCCTGGGAACACTGCCCGGGAGGCCTGGCATCACCCTCGCCATGGTGGGAATAGCACCCAGGGATTCTCATAAAGGGGGCCACCCTGAGTCCCTGGGAGGGGGTGCCCTGTTTGTGCCCAGTCCCAGTGACTCCCCCAGGTCTGCAGAGGCCATGGGCCTGGGGCAGGTGCAGCCGACAGGCGGCTGGAGTGACAGGCGGGTGCGTGGACACTGGCTTCTCCTGTACTCAGCACGGGGCGGCCCCGGGAAGAGGCAGCAGGAAGCACTGAGGTGTCTCACTCAGGTGGGCTCCCCAGGGGGCTGCTGGGTGCGTAGGAATGATGCCCGGGCAGCAAGCTCGAGGGGACACGGTGGTTGCAGGGCTCTGTAAACAAAGCTCCGTGTCCTTCAGTCACCCACCCAGGGGTCTCCACCCTCCATCCTGCTCTGAGGGCCCGCTGCAGGCCTGGCCTTCACAGAGGGGACCGTGTTATCCTGCCATCCAAGATGTACCCTCCCAACGTCTTGCACGTGCTTACTTTCTTTTTAACAAAAAGGAAAAACAATGAAAGTAGTTCAAAAGTACTCCGTGCTTCTGCAAAATAATCAGAAATTGTGGAACTTTTAACAAGGAAAAAGAGATGAAAGTTCACCTGTGATCTGAGTTATGCACCCAGAGTTTTCTGTGCATAATGCAGTGTACAAAAATTGGATCAAGATACAGCAGCTGATTTTAACTACATAAAAATACAGCCACAGAGCTGCATGTGGCTCCATGTCTAAAGGTCATATAAAATACTAATAGTAAGAGCTGACACTTTGAGTCCTTGTTCTGAGGTGGCGACTCTGCATTTCCTCGGGTAGAAGTGAGTAGACCTGGTGAGTCTGCCTATTAGACACAGGAGCAAAGAAACATCTGTGTGATTTCAGGCAAGAATAAGCCCTGTGAAGAGCAGAGGAGATGGACAGCAGGGTTTGATCTGGAGTGGATGTTCTCTCTGAGGACAGAGGATCGGAGCGCCAGTCCTGCCAGTATCTGCAGAAGAGATTGCCTGGAGCAGGAGCAAGTGCCAAGGTCCTGAGGCCTGTGGTCTGTGAGGTCAGGATGGGACCGGGCTCTGGGTGGGGGTGGGATCAGGGCTGGCTGCGGGCTTGCATGAAGACAGTGCGAGGTTCCCTGGGGACCGGGGAGGGTCCCGATTGCCAAGCAACACAAGGAGGGACCCTTCAGACTTTGTGGAGAGCCCGGGGTGTGAGGTGAGGCTCATGGATGTCTGGGAGGCTCTGGGCCAGATATGCAGCTCTAACTCAGTGAGGGAAAGCGTGCCTTCCAAAGTCGGGACATATCCTCCAAGATGGAGGAAGGGTAGGAGGGTCAGGGTGGAAGAGAGGAAAGGAGAGGCGGAAAGATGGAAAGGGTCGGCTGGAGGCCTTAGCTCCTGTGAACCAGAAAAGTCCGGATCAAGACTTCCTCCTGGAAGGCACAAGGTTAAAAGTACTACATTAATTTTAAACGTAAGACCCTTTGGTTTTAGCAATAACCCCACTGAAGCAGGTAGAGCAGGATATGTTACGCTCACGTTACACACTCTGATCCGGATGCCTGGACCCAGGGCTTGGGGAGTTTGGCCCCTGCACCTCCGCACCGCGATTAGGTGCGCACCGGTCTCAGCTGGCGGGGCGGAAGGGGCCGCGACTGGAGGCGAGGAGAGAGTCCGGGGCTCCCGCGGGGAGCATGCGGCCCCGAGAGGCACAGCGCAGCCTGGAGGCGGCAGAGCGTCGAGTGTTCCACGAGAACGCGAGATACACAGGGCACGAGCCCACCGTGGCTCACTCGGGCTCGGGGACCACGGGGAGAGAGGGGCGCAAGGCAGGACGCCCCGGGCGGGGATGCAGGAGCCGACCCGGGGACCAGGACCGCGCGGGGTGCACGCGCGCGCCCCCTGCCGCCGCCGGGGCTCGGTCGTCTCGGGGCGGGGCGGCTCGCGTGCCGGGGTGGAGCTGTCCTTTCGCGGCCGCAGCCGCCGCCTGGTCCCTGAGATGCGAGCGCCGGCAGCCGTGCCAACACAGCTCCCGGTCCCGGCGGACGCCTCCCGCGGGCGCTCCCGAGCCTCCGCGCCCCGCCGGCCGGGTAAGTGCCCCGGGCGCGCTCCGCTGCTCCGGCTGCACGGTGGAAACCCGCGCGCAGAGCCATCTCCCCAAGGGTCCCCCTCCACTCACCCCATCCTCAAGTCTCCAGGCCCGGGGTTCCAACAGGCAGCTCCCCACCTAAAAATAAAACAGAAACTTCCGAGGGACGCCAGTGCACCTCCGTTGCTCATGGTCACTGAGCTTCCCGACCTGGGTGCGTCAGACAGCCCCCTCGCCCGGCTTGGGGAGAGTTGGGCCAATTGCCCTTAGCTTTTGGCCCAGTTTCCCTAGGAAATGTTTCAGGCAGATGCTAGGGGTTGGGGGGAGACTTGGAGCCGAATCCCTGAGCCCTCCCCATGGCAGCTGGTGAGGGTGGGGGGCCCCAGAGCTGGGGGTGTGCAGCTCAGCCCCTCCTTCCTGGCAGGGAGCGCCAGCCTTGGTTCTCACACTCGAGAAGGCTGAAGGCGTGTGTTCCAGGAATTCGCTGGGCTTCAGTTAGTGGCACCAAGAAAATTTTTCTCCCTCAAGTCTTATTTTGAGTGGTGGGAAATCCCCAGCTGGTGGGCACTTTGTGAAAGGCACCGGGCTACCCTCAGGGCCGGTGACCAGTCAGAGGCCAGAGGCCTTGGGAGGTTAGCCCTGGGGTTCCTCTGTCTCCCGGTTTGTCTGAGTGGCTGGGGCCAGAGGCTGCCCCCTTGGAAGCGTCCAGCGGGTCTCCAGCTGTGTCCGCCCGGTGACTCACGTGGGGCCTGTGTGTGACCGGCCAGGCTCTGACCCTCAAGGGGCCGGGTGCAGACGGGAGGCGTGAGAGCGCACCCTGGGCACTTGCCCTCTCGCTCTGGGTACTCGACAGTCGTGACTGGACCTCTCCCGGCCTGGTCAGCGGCCCGGCCCACCCAGGCCATCTCCAGGGGCCTCTAGCGGAGGCGGGTTCCTGAGCCTGGCAGGTCTCCGCCCAGCGTCCGCCATCAGGGCCTCCAGCCTGACTTCTGCAGCCTCTTGGGCCCAAGCCCCGTCCTGGTGGTCTCAGGACCCACTCGTGGGCAGGTGAGCGGCCTTCTGTCCCCCAGGGGGGCGGTCTGTGCCGGCTCCAGCCGCCAGAGCCAGCAGACCACGCCTGTGGTCTGTGCGCCGGTGAGGACTTCGGGGGGTCCTGGGCAGAGCTTGGACTTGGACCCTGGGCGTTGCCCACTTCTTGATTTGGCCCCAGAGTGGGGCGGCTGCGTGGACAGGGGCACACGCTGGGCGGGGGCTGAGGGCACCACTCTGTGGGGTGGGAGTTTCTTTTACTTTTGTTTTTTGCGTATGTGTATTTTGTGAAGTGTATTTTTACCGTGAAAGGGTCTTAGGAAAGCCCAGGTTCCTCCGAGCAGCAGAGTCAGCTCAGAGCTCCGGGAGGCTGGCCCCACACTGCCCGGTGGTGCGTTTCGGGGAGGGTGGTTCGGGCCTGCCAGGGCTGCATCTGTGTGAGGAGAGTCTGTAAGTGGTCAGGAAGATGGAGCCGCACTGAGGACCCCTAGGGCACAACAAGGCTCGTCCAGGGAACAGCGGCATCCCGGGGCTCCTCTCCCGCCCTTGACGAGGTGCCTGGCGTGTACTTGTTTGCTCTGGTGCCTTTTGCCACAACTTGTGTTTTAGGACCTTACCATCCTGGGGCTTTGTGGGCTGGCTGTGGGCACGCTGGGGGAGGCCTGCGCCAGGGAGCCTGGATCCATCTCAGTCTGCTGCTGGAGGGGGTTTGTACGGAGGGAAGGGAGGGGTCAGCACCACCCCCTCAATGTGTCCCCCCGGCTCATCTTCCCTGTCACCCCCACCCCGCGCCACCCCGATCCAAGCCTTGGGCTTGTTTAGGGAATAGTGGTGCTGGGGAGGGGTCTCCTGGGGCCGGTGCAGGTCAGCCTCCCACCACTTTGGGTCCTGATGGGGCTCAGTGGGCCTCTGAGTGCCCGGCCCCTCTCTGAGCGTCCCTGGCCAGTGTCCCCTGAGACTGGGCCGGTTCTGGGTGCGGCTCAGTCCTCTTCTGCCGGCATTGAGAGCCTTGCAATTCAGATGACATGACCTCGAACTCCGGGTTCCAGGCCCCGAGGCTCTGACCTGGCTTCCCAGAGAAGGGCAGGGCTGGTAGCTGTGGCTCTGGGTGAGCTGAGAGGGCTGGACCCTTCCCAAGCATCTGCCCACCCATCCCTGCTCCGGCCTGTGGCCACCAGGCCCCACTCACCCGCCCCAGCCCGTCTCCAGAGCTCTCGTTTCCTCAGACTCGTCACCCCGCAGCTTCAAAGCCAGCTGTTGCCCCCCAAGCCCTGCAGCTGCCCCCCTGCCCAGAAGCCACCAAAGCACTGCCAGGAACACCCCATCCCAGCCGCCCTGCCCCTGCCGGGAACACCCCACAGCGCTGCTGCCGCTTGGTCCTTTTCTGCCACTCACCATTTTCCTGGCTACTCCAGACATTTTTTTCTATTTATATAGAAATTTGTGTTCTTTGTTTTTAGTATGGTAACATTCAATTACATAAAATTGAGCATTAAAGCATTTACAGTACCATGGTATTTATCGAGTATATTGCCAAAGCTGTGCAACTACCACCTCTAATTCCAAAGTATTTTCCCCATCCCAGATGGAAACGCCATACCCTTCAAGCAGTGACTCCCCCTTCTTTTTTCTTCCGGCCCCTGGCATTCATCTACTTTCTGGACGTTTCCTCTTCGTGGAATCGGGGTGCATCCTCGGGGCCTGCCTTCCATCCCGAAGCGTCACGTCTCCAAGCTCCCTCCGTGTTGCAGGACGTCCGGGCTGCACTCCTTGCGGCGAGTGGCAGTCCACAGTGTGCCTGGGCCACGTTTTGCTTACCTGCTCGTCAGCTCATGGGCGTGTGGGCTGTCTCTGCTTTCGGCTATGTGAATGGTGGTGCTCTGGGTGTCTGTGCGCCGGATCTGGTCTGAACGTGTGCTCTCAGTGCTCTTGGGGGAGGAGTGGAATCGCTGGGTCGTATAGTGACTCTGTGTTGCACTTTGTGAGGGAATTCTCAAACGCTTTCTACAGGAGCTGTGCCGTTTTCCATTCCCACCGGCAGGGCACTTGGGACCCATTTTCCCTACATCCTCACCAGCATTTGTCGTTTTCCCTTTTAAAAAAATTGTGGTCGTCGTCGTGGGTGTGGAGTGGCATCTCCTTGTGGGCTGGATTTTCACTCTCTGGTGACTCATGGTGTTGGCCTTTTTATGTACCTGTGGGCCATGTGTATGCTTTTTGAGAGAGAAATATCTGTTCAGGTCCTTTGCTCATTTTTAATTAGGTTGTTTGTCCTTTTCTTGTCGCGTTTTAAGAGTTCTTTTTATAGCCTGGATACTAGACTTTATCAGATATGTGATTTGTATTTAATATTCTCTGTGTGAGTGTCCCTTCACTTTCTTGGTAGTGTCCTTTGAAGTCCACATTTTAAATCTTGATGAAGTTCAATTTATCTCATTTTTCTTTCTTACTTATGCTTTTGGTGGCATATCTACGAATCCATTGCCAAACTTAAGGCTGAAAGAAACAGCATTATGTTTCCTTCAAGAGCGTCTCAGTCCTAGCTCGTGCCCCCAGGCCTTTAACTGGCTGCTTGGCTTTCATCAGTGGTAGGTGGGTGCCCTGCCCTTTGGTGTGTGCATGTCCAGCTGTCCAGAATCTTTTGGTGAGGGGGCCCTTCTTCCCCATCGAAGGGCCTCGTTGTTGAAAATCCATAGACCACACATGTTTATTCTTATGCCACATCTCTCTTCAAAGCCTTTTAAACCCTTTTATTATGAAAGTTTTCAAACCTTCCACAAAAGTGGAGAGAGTTTTATAACAAGCCCTATTTATTCATCAAGCAGCATGAACCGCACCCTACTCCCCAGATTACGTAGAAACAATCGCTGACATGTCATTTTTTCATAAGTGTTAGCGTATTTGTATCTCTAAAATGTGTCGACTTTAAAAATTAGCCTTTTATGTGTTTTTTTTTACTTAATTTTTTAAAATTGAGAGACTTTAGTTAATCGAAAGAAGTATCAGCAGCAGTGAAAAGAGAGCTCAAAAGGGTACTTAGGGCTGAGGGAGGCGCCCAGAGGGCTCGTTTGGGTGTGGGGGTTCAGGCTCCAGGAGAGTGGGGGTGGTCGCCCGCTTCTCGGCCCCTGGCACGGGTGGGCAGGAGCACGCAGGTGGTGGGATGCGTGAGGGCCGGAAGGCCCTGGTGGTGGCCGGCGCCTCATGGCACTCACTGCGGAGGAGAGGTGCTGGGAGGGCCCGGCCCGTGGAGCAGGCAGGTGTCTGGCACGCGGGGTCCCCGGGGACCGTCCCCCGAGTCCCATCGCTGCCGGGGCGCCGCCTCGTCCCCCTCCTGGCCTCTGTGCTGTAGCTGCCGTGGTCATCTGCGTAGGTCTAAACCCCACAACGCACTGTTGTCCTGTTTGAACAGTTAATGTCTTTTAAAGATATTTAAATAGTGAGAAGGAGTCCGCATTTTTGCCCGTGCGTTACCACTTCCTGTGCTTTCTGTTCGTTTGTGGATCCACGTTTCCATCTGGTATCATTTTCCTTTGGCCTGAAGACACTCTTTCACATTTCTCGTAGTGTGGGTCAGCTGGCAACGAACGCTTTCAGCTTTTTCATGTCTGAAAAAGTCTTTATTTAGCCTTAATTCTTCTCAGTGACTTTCAGCGTCAGGAAGTTTACTCTCGTGCCCTTTCCTTCGGTGCCTTGAGGGTTCGGCTCCTGTGTCCTCCGCGCCCGTTTCTCAGGGGGCATCTGTGGTCACACTCACCTGTGTCCTCTGTGCCCAGCACTGTGGTCTCTGGCAGCTGCTAAGATTGCCCTCTTCACTGCTGTTACGAGCGATTTGATTTTGACGCGCTTTGTATAGTCTTTTCCCTCCTTCTTATGCTTGGGATACATTGACTTCTTGAACCTGTAGGTTTGTAGTTTCCATTGTTTGGACAAACTTCTGCTATTCCTGCTGACTTCTGTTGCCTCTTTGCCCTCCTGTTCTTTAGGGTCCCAGTTACACATCTGAAGCCTCTCGCAATATCTAAATATTTGATTTTTATTTTGACGCTACTATAAATGGTATGTTTTTTTCAATATCTGTATTCAGTTGTTCATTGCTAGTGCATGGAAACACAGTTGACTTTTCTATATCGTCCTTTTTCTCTGTGACCTCACTGAACTCAGTTATCATAAGGGATTTGTCGTAGCCAAATTCTGTTATTTCCCTTGAGTACCATCATGCTATCTGTGAACATTAGGGATGATGACGAGGGCACCTTTGTCTCTTTCGTGTCTCTGGGGATGTGTTCAGCCTTTCACTCTAAGGTGTGACGTCAGCTGCACATCTTTCCGTAGATGTCTTTATCAGGCTGGGCTTCCCTGTGGCTCAGGTGCTAAAGAATCCGTCTACAGTGCAGGAGACCTGGGTACGATTCCTGGGTTGGGAAGGTCTCCTGGAGAAGGGAATGGCAACCCACTCCAGTCTTCTTGCCTGGAGAATTCCATGGACAGAGGAGCCTGGTGAGTTACACTTCATGGGGTCCCAAAGAGTTGGACACACATGAGTGACTAACACTTTATCAGGTTATTTAAGTTCCTTCTATTCCTAGTTTAATGAGAGTTTTAAAAATTATTCTACATGGATTTTATATATGTTGAGGTGACCATATATATTTTTCTTTTGTTCATAAATAAAGTGAATTATACTCAATTTCTTAAATTCCTTGGGCAAACCTCACTTGTGATATGTTGTGCTCTTTATAAATTTCTGGTTCCCATTTGCTAACATTTAATTGAAGATTTTTGTGCCTGTGTTCATGAGGGATGATTTTTGTCTATAGTTTACTCAAAACATCTTTGGTTTTAGTATCAGGGAATGCTGAACTTAAATAAACTAGTTTTCCGTTTTAAATTTGATTTTTAGTTTTTTGCAGAGAATTGTGTGGTTTCTTCCTTAAATTGGTAGAATTCACCAGTGACTCCACCCGGGCTTTTGCTTTTGTTTGTTGTAGGAGTAGACACAGGCGAAGCAGGTTACTTTCCTTGAGTGAGTTTGTCAGCTTGTGTCCTTCAGGAAAATGGTCCGTTTCATCTAAACTGCTGAATTGTGGGGAGAGCGCTTGTCTTAGTCCCTTAGTGAAAGTGTCATTGCTCAGTTGTGTCTGACTCTGTGCAACCCCGTGGATTGTAGCCCGCCAGGCTCCTCTGTCCATGGAGTTCTCAGGCAAGAGTGGGTTGCCATTCCCTTCTCCAGGGGATCTTCCCAACCCAAGGGTTAAATCAGGTTAAATGGGTTAAATTCTTTACCATCTGAGCCACCAGGGGAGCCCCTTAGTCTCCTTGGACTGCCGTAACAAAACACACAGACTTGGTGGCTTAAACAACACCTGTGAATAGTGAAGATTTATTTCTCACAGTTCGAGCAGCTGTGAAGTCCAAGATCAAGGTGCCTGCTGACCTGACTTCTGGTGAGAAGGGGCTTTTTCGCTCGCGTCAGTGAAGAGTGCTGTGCTGTCTTTCCCTCTTCCTGTGAGGCCGACAGTTCTGGCAGGGCAGGGTTCCACCTGGAAGACCCCACGTAACCCCAATCGCCTCCTTGAAGGCCAGTCTCCAGGACAGTCAGATGTGGGACCAGGGCTTTAACACATGAGCTTGCAGGGCACACAGCTAAGTTCATGGCCGTGTTCTCTTGTTTCTCTTCTGATGGCTGTGGGATCTGTAGTGATGTCACTTTGTTACCAAAAGAGTGAGGTGGGCTGCTTGCTGCAAAATCTCTTATCTAAAGGTATGTGGGGTCTGGCTACTCGCTGCCCAAAAGCCAGTAAACAGGCCAGGTTGGTGGCAACTTTGCTTTATTTCAGATGCTGGCAGCTGGGACAGAGAGAGGATGGCAGACGTCTGTCCAAAGGCTGACTTCCACCCCCTTACTGGCAACCAACAGGGCAAGAGCTTTTCTAGACAGAAGTGGGAGAGGGGGTTTCTACATGCAGGAACAGCACAGTCAGCTCTGACAGTCATCTTCAAATTGGGCTTCGGTGGTCTGACCAGCATCATCTTGGTGGTGTTCAGTTCAGATCAGTTCAGTCACTCAGTCGTGTCTGACTCTTTGCGACCCCATGAATCGCAGCACACCAGGCCTCCCTGTCCATCACCAACTCCTGGAGTTCATTCAGACTCACGTCCATCAAGTCTGTGATGCTATCCAGCCATCTCATCCTCGGTCATCCCCTTCTCCTCTGGCCCCCAATCCCTCTCAGCATCAGAGTCTTTTCCAATGAGTCAACTCTTCGCATGAGGTGGCCAAAATACTGGAGTTTCAGCTTTAGCATCAGTCCTTCCAAAGAAATCCCAGGGTTGATCTCCTTCAGAATGGACTGGTTGGATCTCCTTGCAGTCCAAGGGACTCTCAAGAGTCTTCTCCAACATCAACAAAAGCATGAGTTCTTCAGCACTCAGCCTTCTTCACAGCCCAACTCTCACATCCATACATGACCACAGAAAAACCATAGCCTTGACTAGACAGACCTTAAATGGCAAAGTAATGTCTCTACTTTTGAATATACGATCTAGGTTGGTCATAACTTTTCTTCCAAGGAGTAAGCGTCTTTTAATTTCATGGCTGCAGTCACCATCTGCAGTGATTTTGGTGACATTATTTTTTTTCTTTTTTTCTTTTCAGACATTATTTTCTTGGGCTCCAAAATCGCTGCAGATAGGGACTGCAGCCATGATTTTAAAGATGCTTGCTCCTTGGAAGAAAAGCTATGACTAATCTAGACAGCATATTAAAAAGCAGAGACATTTCTTTGCTGACAAAC
Organism: Madoqua kirkii; assembly: GCA_006408675.1. Classification (NCBI taxonomy): domain Eukaryota; kingdom Metazoa; phylum Chordata; class Mammalia; order Artiodactyla; family Bovidae; genus Madoqua; species Madoqua kirkii. The sequence goes on along the minus strand of SJYC01044891.1, from coordinate 5,645 downwards.
GTCCATTTAGTCAAAGCTATGGTTATTCCAGTAAAAATGTATGGATGTGAGAATTGGACTATAATGAAACCTGAGCACTGAAGAATCGATGCTTTTGAACTGTGGTGTTAAAGAAGACTCTTGAGAGTCCCTTGGACTGCAAGGAGATTTAACCAGTCAGTCCTGAAGGAAACCAGTCCTGAATATTCACTGGAAGGACTGATGCTGAAGCTGAAATTCCAAAACTTTGGCCAATACTGTGTTGGATGGCATCACCAATACAATGGATATGAGTTTGGGCGGACTCCGAGAGTTGATGATGGACAGGGAGCCCTGGCATGCTGTGGTTCATAGAATCACAGAGTCAGACACGATTGAGCTACTGAAATGAAATGAATGAATGATGTGACTGGATGCCATGATCTTAGTTTTCTGAATGTTGAGCTGTAAGCCAACTTTTTCACTGTCCTCTTTCACTTTCATCAAGAGGCTCTTTAGTTGTTCTTCACTTTCTACCATGAGGGTGGTGTTATCTGCATACCTGTGGTTATTGATATTCCTCCCAGCAATCTTGATTCCAGCTTGTGCTTTATCCAGCCCAGCATTTCTCATGATGTATTCTGCATATAAGTTAAATAAGCAAGGTGTCAATATACAGCCTTGATGTAATCCTTTCCCAAGTTGGAACCAGTGTGTTGTTCCATGTCCAGTTCTAACTGTTGCTTCTTGACCTGCATATAGATATCTTATGAGGCACATCAGGTGGTCTGGTGTTGCCATCCCTTGAAGAAGTTTCCAGTTTATTGTGATGCACACAGTAAAAGGCTTTGGCATAGTCAATATAAACGAAGTAGGTGTTTTTCTGGAACTCTCTTGCTTTTTCAATGATCCAGCAGATGTTGAAAATTTGAAAGATGTACCCATTTGAGTGCAGAGTTCCCAAAAACACCAAGGAGAGATAAGAAAGCCTTCATTAGGCATCACTGCAAAGAAATAGAAGAAAACAATAAAATGGAAAAGAATCTGATACAATTAATTAAAAATCAGAAACACATGTCCAACATCACACATTAGTATGAAATCATTGAATTTGTGAGGAAAGGGAGCATTGTTATTTTCTTTCACGAATTACATGGCCATATGGGATAGAAATAGAAAAGTATACTTAAGAAATCATAAAAGGATTATATTTGGGCAACCTCAAGTAGATATCAATATGCAGAAATAATTTTAAGAATTAGACAAGATGTATTTATAGGAAGAAAGACAAATTGAAAAAGTAAATAGATGGGACACTTGTCTAGAACAGTCATGAAAAGCAAACAAGACAGTTGAACAGTTCAGTGATACAGAATCATACAGAGAGATGAATACTCTGCATGCAATAAGAGTGTGCAGAAAAAGATGACTGCTTTTACAGATAAAGACTGAGTATTATTAAACTTAGAATTAAATTATGTCTCTTTAGGTTTAGATTCAGGAAACCTTTTAGATATCAGAACATAACTTGAAATAATGAGATTTATGATTATTATGTATTGGCTTTAAAAATAAAGCTTTCATATTGGTGAATATATAATTTCCAGCCCAAAGTTTTGAATCTATACAGTTCTACTAAATTAGTAATGGGATCCATGAATGATTTTTAATATATAAAGTTTTTAAGCAATTATACGTATTTCTATGTGATTATGTTGAAAAGAAAATGTTATTCACTCAGTCGTGTCTGACTCTTTGCAACCCCATGAACTGTAGCCCACCAGGCTCCTCTGTCCATGAAATTTCCCAGGCAAGAAAACTGGAGTGGGAAGCCATTCACCTCTCCAGGGGATCTTCCCAACCCAGGGATCAAAACTAGGTCTCCTGCATTGCAGGCAGATTCTTTACTGTCTGAGCTACCAGGGAAGGTAATTATATTGAAAGGGCATTTTAAAATGTTTCTTTGCTTTTGACTAATCAAATCAACTTACTCCACTAATAATATAACTTATGACCCTGATATGTCTTTGATTAATAAAACAAATAAGAAGATATGTATAACTTTATAAATTCAGTGCCCCCAGGGAATATCTCTGCTGTTGTCAATAAGTAGAAGTTTATTGCTCTGTAGTTTTGAAATCCAAAAGCCTTTGAAGAAAATGTGTGATACCCCAGCCCTTGGTCCACTCTCTCTGGGAAATGTTGACCTATGAGAGCAGTAAGGAAGGACTATATGCTTAGCTGGAATTACACCTGGATTCACTCTTTTATTTTGTCATAAAAACCTACTAGACTTTTACTACTGGTAAAAATATGTGCTGTGAATACATCTATAAGCAGGATTATCATTCAGAATAGAAGCAGAGATAAAGAATGTCTCAGACAAGCAAAATCAGAAGAATAGAGTGATAATAAACCTATCCTAAAAGAAATATTTAAAGGTTTTTTTTTTAATAGAAAAGAAACAAGAAGATACAGAAAAGAAATCACATCTGGAAAGCAAATAACTTGGATGCATCAGTAGACCGGTAAAAAATTCTACTTGTGTAAGCAATGATAAACACAAGGAACACCAAAAGAATAAACATGAAGATGTAAAAGAGGACATTGAAATCATAAAATGTGGGAGAAGAGAGTAAGAAAATGTAGATTCTCTTTTTTAAGAAAATCTTTGAGCCTATATGACTATCAGTCTAAAGAAAGCCGATAAAGGGATTGACATACTTAAAACCAGGATAACCACATATCAGAAACTTACAGTAGACTCAAAAATACTGAAAAGAACAAAAACAAGCACATATTAAAAGAAATCACCAAACCACAAAAAGAAAAAAAAGGAACAAAGAAAGAAATAGAATCAACTGAAAAACAAAGTTTAAAGAGACAATATATACTTGTATGTTCATGCTTAGTTGCCCAGTCACGTCCTAATTCTTTGTAACGCTTTGGACTATAGCCCAGGGTCCATGGAATTTTTCAAGCAAGAATCCTGGAGTGGGTTGACATTTCTCTCTCTCCAGGGGATCTTCCCGACCCAGGGATCGAATTTGCGTATCTTGTGTCTCCTGCACTGCGGGCCGATTCTTAACCAGACAAGTCATAAGGAAGTCATATATATTTATCAATAATACTTTAAATGTCATTGGGCTATATACTCCAATCCAAACAGTGCTGGACAAACAACCAAGCACCTGCAATAAGCTGTCTACAGGAGACCCACCTTAGAGCAAAGGAAATGCATAGATTGAAAGTGAGGGGGTAGAAAAAGATTTTTCATGTAAATGGAAACAACAAGAAAGCAGAGGTCACAATACTCATCTCAGACAAAACAGACTTTAAAACAAAGGCCATAATAAAGATAAAGAAGGGCACTATATAAGGATAAAAGAATCAATACAAGAAGAGAATTTTGCACTTGTCAGCATACATGCACCCAGCAGAAGTGTGCTGCAGACTTCTAGAACTTATTCATTTTGCATTATCAAAAGTTCATATTTGTTGAAGTGCAACACCCCACTTGCCCTCCTTCAAATCCTCATCCCTCTTTACCACCATTCTAGTCTGTTTCAGTGAGGTTAACTACTTTAGATACCTCATACAAGAAGGATTATGCAGTACGTATCCTGTGACTGCCTTATTTATCCAGTATAATGTTCTCCATGTTCTTCCATGTTGTCACAAAGGGCAATGTCTCCTTTCTTCAGGCTGAGTAATACTCCATTGTGTGCCTATACTGCATTTTATTTATCCATTCAGCTATGTGAGGACATTTTGGAGAAGGCAATGGCAACCCACTCTAGTATTCTTGCCTGGAAAATCCCATGGACAGAGGAGTCTGGTGGGCTATAGTCTACGGGATCACAGAGTAGGACACGACCTAGAGACTAAATAACAATCTATGCACTTTTAGGTTGTTTCCACATCTTGGCTACTGTGCATAATGCTACTATGAATATGAGAATGGAGATATTGTTTCCAGATTCTGATTTCAATTCATTTGGGTAAATACACAGTAATGAAATTGCTGGATCTCGTGGTAGCTCTATTTTCAGTTTTTGGGAAAACTTCCATGGTGTTTCATTTAGGTTGTTTCCACATCTTGGCTACTGTGCATAATGCTACTATGAATATGAGAATGGAGATATTGTTTCCAGATTCTGATTTCAATTCATTTGGGTAAATACACAGTAATGAAATTGCTGGATCTCGTGGTAGCTCTATTTTCAGTTTTTGGGAAAACTTCCATGGTGTTTCCTATAGCAGTGGTACCATTGTGCATTCTCACTGACAGTGTACTGAGACTCCAAACAGAGAAAACTTTAGCAGTTAGGTGATGAGATAAAGCCATGAATTAGGCTTCAACAAATATGTTTTTCCAGACTTAAGTGAGCTGTTGTGATTAAAGACCAGAACCTTACAGAGAAGAGCTGTCCCTTCATCACTCTCCAGAACTTTTTCCTTCCATTAACACAGGGATCATCTATCATTTGGGTGCCAAACTACTTCTGTCTAGGGCTTCCCTGGTGGCTCAGTGGTAAAAGAATCTGCTTGCCAGTGCAGGAGATGTGTGTTTGATCCTTGGATTGGAAAGATCCTGTGGAGGAGGAAATGGCAATCCACGCCAGTATTCTTGCCTGGGGCAACCCATAGACAGAGTTATAGTCCAGTGGGTCGCAAAGAGAGAGACGTGACTTAGCAACTAAACAACAACTACTTCTGTAACTAAGTTTTTAGGAGATTCTTCTGATATCAAACTCTCCATCAAAGTGCTGCATTCAGATAATTTTGAGAGCTGGAGACTATGACATTTGAAAGTAGGTGGAGAAAAAGTAGTTCCTTCCAGCAGAGACTTCTTTAGTTATGAATCATTGTAAGGCAACATAATATGTCAGGTGATTTTACCCTAACATTCTTGGGGCCAACAAGACAAGGATGACTTTATATACGACTGGTTCCAAATAGGAAAAGGAGTACATCAAGACTGTATATTGTCACCTTGCTTATTTAACTTATATGCAGAGTACATCATGAGAAACGCTGGGCTGGAACAAACAGAAGCTGGAATCAAGATTGTCAGGAGAAATGTCAATAACCTCAGATACGCAGAGGACACCATCCTTATGGGAGAAAGGGAAGAGGAACTAAAAAGCCTGTTGATGAAAGTGAAAGAGGAGAGTGAAAAAGTTAGCTTAAAGCTCAACATTCAGAAAACGAAGATCATGGCATCCAGTCCCATCACTTCATGGTACATAGATGGGGAAACAGTGGAAACAGTGTCAGACTTTCTTCTTTTGGGCTCCAAAATCACTGAAGGTGGTGAATGCAGCCATGAAATTAAAAGACGCTTACTCCTTGGAAGAAAAGTTATGACCAACCTAGATAGTATATTTAAAAACAGAGACATTACTTTGCCAACTAAGGTCCGTCTAGTCAAGGCTATGGCTTTTCCATTAGGCATGTATGGATGGGAGAGTTGGATTGTGAAGAAGGCTGAGCGCCAAAGAATTGATGCTTTTAAGCTGTGGTGCTGGAGAAGACTCTTGAGAGTCCCTTGGACTGCAAGGAGATCCAACCAATCTATTCTGAAGGAGATCAACCCTGGGATTTCTTTGGAAGGAATGATGCTAAAGCTGAAACTCCAGTACTTTGGCCACCTCATGTGAAGAGTTGACTCATTGGAAAAGACT
>SJYC01044887.1:0-14167 GCA_006408675.1 Madoqua kirkii | reverse complement strand
ACAAATAATAATTTTCAAACTGTTAAGTCCATTCTTATTTAAAATTGAGATAGGACAACAATTCTCTATCATTTATTATTTTCATTTTGGTTAAAATTATTTGGTAATGTATAACTAAAAACATAAAGACTAGAAAGCCTTGCTGAGACTGAAAGAGCTATTATACAAAGAAACACAATTTGTATATTATTAGGCACTAAAAAGAGCTATCTAGTTATGAAAAATCACGGAGGAAATTTAAAGAAATAATACTAAATAAAAGAAGCCAATCTTTAACAGGTGAATACCGTGTAATTCCAAATTACAATATTCTGGAATTGGCAGTAAAAAATAATTGATTTTCAAGAACTGGGAGGGGAGAAGTGAATAGGTAGGGTACAGAGGATTTTTAGGACAGCAAAAAAACTCTACAGGATATTGTAGGATACTAAAATGGTGACATGTCATTATACATTTGTTCAAACCTACAATGTATAATGACATTTGTCCACCAAGAGTGAACCGTAATGTAAACTGTAGATTTTGGGTGACAATATATCAATCATTGTAGGATCATACAGCACAACAAATGTGCCATTGTGGGGCTAAGCTTATGTGGGGTCAAACTTATATGAGAAATCTTTGTGCCTTCTTCTCATTTTTGCTGTGGACCTAAAATTGCTTTAAAGCATGAAGTCTATTTTTAAAAAAGCATGGCAATATTAGGGAGCGGAGTAAGACACTGATGGGTTGCTACTCTGAAAGGCTGATTGTGAAAAAGAATTAAATTACAAAAGCAATAACCTACTAAAGAGAAAGGGGAAAATCATCAGCATGGGTGATTTTCCCTTTTTTAGTCTTGTATATTATACTGTGTGTATATATATATGACATTTGCAGTTAGAAAGTACTAGATGAAAAACATTTAGAAATATATACATGAAAACTTAGTTTTATGTCTTCTTTAATTGTTGTATTACAATTTTTTTTATTTTACTATAGTAAAATTTTCTATAACTAGCAAGAAAAAATTTCTAGACTGAGAAAGACAAGTAATGGGCTGAGTGAAGAAGACAGAGTATTATTTCCAGTTCCATTATTTATTATGTGTTATAGCATTGGCTACATCACCCAATGCTTCTTAGGAAGTTTTTAAATATTTTTTCATAGTATTTTCATAATCAACATACACTACATATTTTACTGTAGTATGAGGATCATAAAACAGCACTAAAATATTATATAATTATATAGCTACATGCTGCTGCTGCTAAGTTGCTTCAGTTGTGTCTGACTGTGAGACCCCATAGATGGCAGCCCACTAGGCTCCTCTGTCCCTGGGATTCTCCAGGCAAGAATACTGGTATGGGTTGCCATTTCCTTCTCCAGTGCCTGAAAGTGAAAAGTCAAAGTGAAGTCACTTAGTTGCACCTGACTCTTAGCAACCCCATGGACTGCAGCCTACAAGGCTCCTCAATCCATGGGCTTTTCCAGGCAAGAGTACTGGAGTGGGTTGCCATTGCCTTCTCCATATAGCTACACGGTCAGAAAGAGTCGGACAGGATTGAGTGACTTCACTTTCACATCCATACATGACAACTGGAAAAACCATGGCTTTGACTATAAAGATCTTTGTTGGCAAAGTGATGTCTCTGCTTTTTAATACACTGTCTAGATTCGTCATAGCTTTGTTCATAGTGAAAGAAAGTGAAAGTGAAGCTGATAAGCTGTGCCTGACTCTTTGTGACCCCGTGGACTGTAGCCTACCAGACTCCTCCATCCATGGGATTCTCCAGGCAAGAATACTGGAGTGGGTTGCCATTTCCATCTCCAGGGGATCTTCCTGACCCAGGGATCAAATCCTCATCTCCTGCATTGCAGGCAGACGTTTACCCTCTGAACCACCAGGGGAATCTGTAGTAACGTATCCAAAAAAAAGAGTAAGTTAGTTGCTTGGCGTGTCTGACTCTTTGCAATCTCATCAACTATACCTACCCTCCAGGATCCTCTGTCCATGGAATTCTATAGGCAGGAATTGTGGAGAGGGTTGCCATTTCCTTCTCCAGGTGATCTTCCCAACCGGGGATTGAACCCAGGTCTCCTTATTACTGGCAGATAATTTACCATTTGAACTACCAGGGAAGCCAAAGGCCCACTCTAAATTTTTGGAGAAATGGTAATGAAAACCATTACATTATACTTTCGGTGACTTAAATACATTTGTTTCAGGTGTAGGTATTTTATTTGTTACATAGTGAAAATTATTTTTACCAAAGGTAGTTCTGGCTTTTGCCCTTATGATCTTTAGACCATTGCCCATCCTTCCTGATAAGAGTGCCTTTGTTTGCCTGGGAGATTAGGCCAAAAGATAGCTTAACGATGTGTTTCATGACTGGGGCATTTGACTACATGGTATCAGTTTTGCCCCCAGAAGAGACATAAAAATATTAGTTTTAACTCTATTTCCAAAGCAGCTGAAGACTAAGGTTAAGTCACAAGTGTAGTGTGTGACTGAGTGAAAACTCTGGACACCAGACTAGAAACCTTTCCTGGTTATCAGTACTTCAGGTGCATTGTCAGATACTGATGCTGGGACAGTACCAGGTCTGTAACTCTGTGAATTGAGGATATCAGGACCTCCATGTTTGGTATTTTTCCTGGATTCTGCCCTAGGCACTTTGAATTAAATTTGTATCCTTTTCTTGTAATAAACTGTAACTACAATAGTTTAAATTTCTGCGAGTCCTTCTAACAAATCATTAAACCCAAAGACAGGTCTGTAAACCTTGCCCCTAAAACTTGCAGTTGGTGTCAGAAATGAGATAAGTTTTGTCTGGAATGTTTTCTATAAACTCTGCAGTTCCCCAAAACATTGTAGTTGGCCATAATTTACAAATGTTTATGTAAGTGTCTGTAATATGTGGAAGAGGAGAGTGAAAAAGTTGGCTTAAAGCTCAACATTCAGAAAACTAAGATCATGGTATCTGGTCCCATCAGTTCATGGGAAATAGATGGGGAAACAGTGGAAAAAGTACCATACTTTATTTTGGAGGCTCCAAAATCACTGTAGATGGTGACTGCAGCCATTAAATTAATTAAAAGATGCTTACTCATTGGAAGAAAAGTTATGACCAACATAGACAGTGTATTGAAAAGCAGAGACATTACTTTGTCAACAAAGGTCCATCTAGTCAAGGCTACGGTTTTCCCAGTGGTCAGGTATGGATGTGAGAGTTGGACTACAAAGAAAACCGAGCGGTGAAGAATTGATGCTTTTGAACTGTGGTGTTAGAGAAGACTCGAGAGTCCCTTGGACTTCAAGGAGATCCAACCAGTCCATCCTAAAGGGAATCAGTCCTGGGTGTTCACTGGTAGGACTGATGTTGAAGCTGAAACTCCAATACTTTGGTCACCTCATGCAAAGAGCTGATCCATTTGAAAGGACCCTAATACTGGGGAAAATTGAAGGCAGGAGGAGAAGGGGATGACAGGATAAGACGGTTGGAGGGCATCACTAACTCAATGGACGTGAGTTTGGGTAAACTCCGGGAGTTGGTGATGGACAGGGAGGCCTGATGTGCTGCAGTCCATGGGATTGTAAAGAGTCGGACATGACTGAGTGACTGAACTGACTGATTAATATCTTTTATTGAAATACAATGCTTGAAAGTTAAATGAAACAGTCCAGTTCAAAATTTTATCAAAGATGTGGCCCACCTCTAACTATGTAGCCAGGGCTGAGTCAGCAGACCAAAAGTGAAATTATGTGTGTGGGGGGGGGGAGGGGGGGAAGCATCTATATTTTCCAAATTGTAGCCGGCAGGAAAGCTAAGAAATTCACATCTTCTTTTCACAGCTGTTTGTAAGGCCTCCCCAGACAGCCATTTTGCTTTTTTGCATTTCTTTTCCATGGGGATGGTCTTGATCCCTGTCTCCTGTACAATGTCAGGAACCTCATTCCATAGTTCATCAGGCACTCTATCTATCAGATCTAGGCCCTTAAATCTATTTCTCACTTCCACTGTATAATCATAAGGGATTTGATTTAGGTCATACCTGAATGGCCTAGCGGTTTTCCCTACTTTCTTCAATTTGAGTCTGAATTTGGTAATAATGAGTTCATGGTCTGAGCCACAGTCAGCTCCTGGTCTTGTTTTTGTTGACTGTATAGAGTTTCTCCATCTTTGGCTGCATAGAATATAATCAATCTGATTTCGGTGTTGACCATCTGGTGATATCCATGTGTAGAGTCTTCTCTTGTGTTGTTGGAAGAGGATGTTTGCTATGACCAGTGCATTTTCTTGGCAAAACTCTAGTAGTCTTTGCCCTGCTTCATTCCGCATTCCAAGGCCAAATTTCCCTGTTTTAGGTGCAGTTAATTTTCAGCTCCGGGGCCAGTTTGTCACCATTTCTTTGAGCCCGATTCCTGGGTACAGTCTGGTTATCATGCAGTTTAAATTCTGCACCTGGTATTTCAGTGCCTGTGAGACAGCTGACAGGATATGGCTCAGGATGTTATGTAGAGCCTTTGAGAAAGAGCCGGAGGGCCTTGACTGTTCTTAATGACTGCATTATTATTTAGTCTCTGTTTTTCTTTGTTTCTTCATTTCTCACTTCTCCGATTAAACTTATTCTTTGACTAAAGTTTTCTGCAGACAAAAGACAGGCAGAGGAATTAGTAGAGGGCAAGGACCATGGGGTCCGGCTCTGTTTCACCTTCTTTTATTCGTGATATTGGTAATTTGTCTCTTCTCTATTTCTGATCAGCCTGGCAAGAGGTTCATCAATTTTGTTGGTCTTTTCAAAGAACTAGCTATTGGCTTCGTTTATTTTTCTGTTTTTCTGTTTCAAGTTTTACTGAGGGACTTCTCTGGCAACCCGGTGGGTAGGGCATTGCTTTCTGATGCAGGGATGCAGGTTTAATCTGTGGTTTGGAAGCTAAGATCCCACATGCTTCCAGGTCAAAAAAACCCCAAACAAATAAACAGAAGAAACATAAGTGTTATTGATATCTCCTCTTTATTATTTCCACCTTTCTGCTTGATTTGGATTTGTTTTCTTGTAGTTTCTTAAAGTGGAAGCTTAGGTTACTTACCTGGAACCTTTAATTTTTTCTTACTATAAACATTTAATGTTACCAGTGTCCATCAAAGTACTGCTCAGCTGTACCCCATAAAGTCTGATGTGTTGTATTTTGATTCAATTCAGAATACTTTTAAATTTCTCGAGACTTTCTCCTTGACCTGTGGTTATTTGCTTACCAGATAGCTGCAAATTTTCCATATATGTTTCTAGTTTAATTCCATTATTGTTAGAGAACATACTTTGTATTATTTTTATTCTTTTAAGTCTGTAAAGGATTGCTTTACATTTCAGAATATGGTCTGTCTTGAATGTTCCAACTACAGAGTGTGAACTCTGCTGTTGTGGGGTGAAGTGTTCTATATATACTTCAGTTAGTCTATGTCTGTTGTTTGGATATTCCACAACTTTTGTGATTTTCTGTTCATTTGCTTCATGCATTTTGAGGCTCTGGGTGATGTGCTGTCATTGAGAAAGACGGCCCGTGCATGCGCTGCGTCCCGTTCTGTGCTGGTGACGCGTTTGTCTGAAGTCAGCTCTGTCTGACACTCAGCTGCTCACGCGGCTGCTCTAGCTAGACTTTGGTTCGGTGGGTCCTTTGGATCGGTGGATCCTTTTTGATCCATGTACTTTACCTACTTTTGCCAGTAGTCAAAGTGTGTTTCTTATGCTTAGAGTGGCTTCATGACATGCTTCTGGCATTTTCACATCACTTGCTGAATGTGGAGGAAAGGGTGGAAATCGTGAGTTTGAATCCGCTTCCTTTTCCAGGTTGGACACTTGAGGCCCGGCAGGGCTGCTGGCCTCCTCTCTGGGTCTGCTGGCCTGGAACCTGACACCGAGGGGTCACTGGTCTACAGGGCGTCCATGAGGCTCAGCCCCACTGCACGGGAAACCGAGGTTCTGACATGTGTCCTGAGGTGATGGGCAGGCTGCCTAGCCTCAGGCCACGATCACAGGGCTGCCCCCTCGGCCAATGACCTTGTCCGCACTGCAGGTGGTGGCCACCAGGCGTGGTCAGCGGGCTCAGTGCAGCTCTGAGTTAGTGGCCAAAGCGGATGCCTGGTGTGGTGGCGTCTAGAGAGATTTTACGTAGGAAAGAGGAAGCCTGTGTGCCCAGAAGTGCAGGCCTTGTGGGAGGCAGGCTGCTGGGAGGGACAGAAGGGCCACAGGCAGCAGGGGGGGCGCCTGCCCGGAGCCCCGACCCAGCACTCAGCCCTCTGTGCCGTGGCCAGCAACTCCTGTTTTCAGTCGCTCCAGGGGGTCTACCTGCCGGGAGCTTTCCCAGCACAGGGCTGTCCTCCAGGAGCGCGGTGACAGGACCGGGTCCTCGGGCCACCCTGGGGGCCCAGGGGCTGCCCGTGGAGAAGGGGCGCAGCAGAAGCCAGCTCCCATGCACAGAGCCTGGGTCTGGGGCTGTGGCTCATACCCGGGCGTCATGCCCTCGCGTGCCTCGCTGGGGGGGCACGCCCCGGCCACCACCTCGGGGTTTGGGGCGATGTGTGGACACTGGCCCCGTTCATGTGACCGACTGGATGCTCCCTCTCTTTTAGGGCCAGAGACGATGATCCCGCCGGGGGAGTGCCTATACGCCGGGAGGAAACGCAGGAAGCCTGTTCAGAAACAGTAAGCATCATGTCTTTGCTGATGGCTACTGATGGAGGGGAGGCCTTGTGTTTTCATTGGAAAAAGTGAATTTTAGGAAGAAAGCAAGTGAGGCAAGGGTTCTGTCAGGCCTTCCTGAGGGCCAGGCACCCTCAGGATACTGAGGTCTTGGCTGCGGGGCACGGGGGCAGCACCCTGGGCCGCCTTTCCAGCCCTGATTGCAGCTGAGGTCCAGCCAAGGGGTCGCCCCTGCCCGGGTGAGGCTGTTTCCGGCTGGATGCTCCTCAGTGTCCCTGGGCTTCGCCCTAAACGAAAGGCGACCAGGGCTCGTCCTCCAGCCTCCAGGAGGTGGAGTTGAGGGGTGCCCCTGGCACAACCCCACCATTCCTGCCTGTGGCTGCCCAGTGCAGCTCGGGCCCACCAGCGGGCACCCTGCAGTCGTGTCTGTGTGGGCATCCGGGATTCTGTGACCCAGGCCACCCCCTGGGGGCTGTAGCACTCGTGAGAGGTTGACAGGAATGGGGGGCCCTCCAGCCCCAAGGATGGGCTGCAGGGCTGGTGAGGCTGGACTTTGGGAAGTGGCTGTCACCTGAGTCAGCCATGTGGCTTCTGTGACCTTGGGATGGGGCTGGGGGCAAGTGTGCTGCCTAGTCTGCGGGGGGCGGAGGGCAGCAGAGTTGTAAACCCAGGGAGAGGCGGGGCAGCGTCCTCAGCTCCACTGCTCTGGTGAGAACACTTGTCTCCTTGGATAGGGAAAGAAAGGACCTGGAGACACAGCTGTGTGCCCTGGGATCCAGGGGCAGGGGTATGTCCACCAGGATCCAGGGGCCATGTCCACACCTGGGGGCTGAGAGCAGTAACTCACAAACCAACCAAAACAGTGTTTATCGGGGCAGCTCCCTGCCTCTGTGCATGATGGGCCGGCCGTGTTTGCACACCCGGCAGTGTGCCTGTGACATTGCTCCTCGAGGGTTCCTTGTCCAGCAGTTCAGGACGCACTGCGGTGTGTGGGCCCCAGCCCTCTGCCGGCGCCTGCCAGGCCGCCTCACGGGTGTCTGCAGTGACCTCAGGCCTCGTGTTGCGCTCTCGCCTGTCTTTGCAGAGGCGGCGGCTCTGGCCGCGTGCTAGCCTTTCCTCATGGGCCGAGCAGGCTCGTTGCACGTTCGTGGTGGGAGTGGTGGGTGCCTCGGCTTTGGCTCAGAGCCCGCTCCACAGCCCCTGGCTGGCCGCATCTGTGTCGCCCTCGTTGTCTTGGGGGCGTGATGCAGACAGAGGGGTGTGCCCTGCTGAGCTGTGAGCAGGGGGTTTCCTGCTGAGCTGGGGAGCCGGAGCCTCAGCCAGGATCAGTGGCCAGCAGCAGGCTGTCAGCTTGCGAGCCGCTGCATCAAGGCCAGACCCAACAGGCACGTGTGTTCCTGCAAGTGGCGCTGCTCAGGTCGGGAGTGTGGCGTTGCGATCTCACAGGGGTCCCCACACCGGCCGGCACCAAGGCCGAGTGCTCCGGGCGCACGCTGCTCCTTGCGCTTGGGGATGCAGGTGCTTTTCTCAGACTTGAGCCTGGCAGACATGCTGTCTCCTTTTCTGTGGCTGTCTGTGCTGACAGCTTTTCTATCGGATTGCTTATGTCTTTGTGCTTTGTGCTTTGTGAGAGCTTTTTGTACACTGGGGACACAGCTTCTTGAACGTGTTGCACATACTTTCTGTCAGTTTTTGTTTTACTTGTGGTGTTCTTTGCCATGCAAAACACACTTAATTTTCTTGTAGTTGAGTTTATGAATCTTTTCCTTTGTGGCTAATTTTATGTCACATTCAGAAAGGTCTTCCCTGCATCAAGTTTATGAGAATTTTCCTAGAAGATCTTGAATATACACTTAGAAGTTCTGAGCCCTAGGAGTCTTTCCTGGTGGAAGGTGTGTGTTCTGAATCTGTTCTTCTTCCCTGTGGCTGCTGGTTGTTCCCAAGATCTCTGTTGGGTGAGCAGTGTTCTCCTCACTGATCTGTCACAGTGTTGGGTGTTTAGATCTGTGGTTCAGGGACAGTGAAGGACTCCTGAGCACACTCACTCAGCTGTGCCTGTGGACATGGCCCTGCTGGCCTGTCTGGGCACCAGTGTCTGTGGGTTGCAAAGGCTGAGGAGGCTGCTGGGATGTGTACGAGGTGCCTGGGCCAAAGCCCGTGGGGTCTCCTGGGAGTGTGAGCCCCATGTGCCAGCTGCAGTACTGCCCCCTCGCCAAGGCTGTGGGCTGTGGGTGGGCAAAGAAAGTCTGGAGCTTGCCGTCAATGGACTGCAGGTGGAATCTGCTAGAAGCCCAGGTAAGAAGTGCTCCCCCAAGGCCCAGGGTGGGCCCATGCCGGAGCAAGCAAGGCGGGCTGCAGGGTCCCTGCCCCCCGCCCCCCGCCCCCGGCTGCCAGGGGTAACTGGCCCCTGCCCCCCTGTGGGGGGTGACCGTGTCCCCACCCTGCCTTGGGGAGTGACCGGCCCCTGCTCCCCTGCCGTGAGGGATGACTGTGTCCCTGCCCCCACTGTGGACGGAGACCGGCCCCCGCCCCTAGCCGTGAGGGTGACTGTGGCGGTGGTGGCCCCCTGCTCTGGGGGCGGCACCTTGCGCTCTGAGCTCAGAGCTGCATGAGCGACGGGGCTCCCCCTTGTCTCCGCTTCCGTCTTCGTGTGACTGGCTGTGACCAGAGCGCCCTGGGCTCGGAGCGCTCACTGCACATGGTCTGACCCATGTGGGGACACGGGGTGGCTTGGGAAGGCCCTCCTGAAACTGAGGTTAGCGGCTCTGAGGCTCCTTGTCCTCCTGCAGCCTCAGGCACCTTGCCTATAGCCCATCCTGGGCTTCCCGGGACTTTCCACGCAGGGGCCCTTCTCTGAGTGGTAAGAAGCCCCCAGATAAGAAGTTTTTACCACATATCTAAACACCCAGCACCGTGACAGATCGGTGAGGAGAACACTGCTCACCCAGCAGAGATCCTGGAAACAACCAGCAGCCACAGGGGACTTCTTACCTGGGGGTGAACCCAGGGGGCTTCAGTCCCCTGTGGTGATGCATAGCTTCCTCCGCGACTTGTGTGCCGTCGTGCGGATGGACCACGTGCGGTTACTCATCTCAGGCAACAGTTGGGGGGGTCCCAGGTTGGGGTGTCACCAGCAAAGCTGCTGTGAACGCTTATGTTTGAGTCTTCGGGTGTGTGCCTTCATTTCTCTGGGGTGGGATTGTGGGTCCGTGTGCAGTCTAGGAGGGCTCGGCTTTCTGAGAATCCACCAGACAGACGGTTTTCTGAGCAGCTTTGCTGTCCACGCTGCCAGAGGTGGGGCGCGGGGCTCCCCTGCCTTCTCGGGCGCCGTGGTGTCCGTCCTGGTCTCGGCTCCCCGGCGGCCGCGGTGGAGGCTCAGTGTGGCTCTCGGTGCTTTTCTGCAGTGAGGAGCGGAGCTCATGGCCTTTCCTGTGCTCATCTGCTTCTCTGGCAGAGTTCGTCTGTCTTCTTACTGGGCCGTCTGTCTTCTTGTTGAATTGTGAAACTTCTTTACTATTCTGGATATAGGCTCTTGTGACTATTTTCAGACAATCAATCTATGGCTCCCCTTTTAATTTTCTTAATGGTGACTTTCAAAAGTCATTTTAAATTCTTTGAGAAAGATCAATTTATCGTTTTTTTTTCTTTCACAGTATTTTTAGTGTGTGCCTTGAGAGCCCCAGGACTCCTTCCAGGGTCTCCAAGATTTTCTAATGTCTTTTCTTGTAAAGCATTATGGTACATTTTAGACTTGGGCCTACAGTCTGTTCTGATCTAGTTTCTGGAACGTTGTGAGGTGAGGGCTGATGTTTCCTTGTCTCATTGGCGCCATTCCTGTCTGCTCTGGTCTGCTCTCTGGTACGGTGCGAGGTGAGGCGGATGCTCACTTGTTGCCTGGCTGTCCGGCTGATTGGTGCTGTTTGCTGGAAGGAGCTCCTTTTCCTGTTGAGTTTCCTTATGTCTTTGTCAAGTGATAGGGCCAAGAGCAGTGGCTGTCTCTGCACCCTCCCCTCTGGACCCTCCCCTCTGGACCCTCCCCTCTGCACCCTCCCCTCTGCACCCTCCCCTCTGGACCCTCCCCTCTGGACCCTCCCCTCTGGACCCTCCCCTCTGCACCCTCCCCTCTGGACCCTCCCCTCTGGACCCTCCCCTCTGGACCCTCCCCTCTGGACCCTCCCCCCTGGACCCTCCCCTCTGGACCCTCCCCTCTGGACCCTCCCCCCTGCACCCTCCCCTCTGCACCCTCCCCTCTGGACCCTCCCCTCTGGACCCTCCCCTCTGGACCCTCCCCTCTGGACCCTCCCCTCTGGACCCTCCCCCCTGGACCCTCCCCTCTGGACCCTCCCCTCTGGACCCTCCCCCCTGCACCCTCCCCTCTGCACCCTCCCCTCTGGACCCTCCCCTCTGGACCCTCCCCTCTGGACCCTCCCCTCTGGACCCTCCCCTCTGGACCCTCCCCCCTGGACCCTCCCCTCTGGACCCTCCCCTCTGGACCCTCCCCCCTGCACCCTCCCCTCTGCACCCTCCCCTCTGGACCCTCCCCTCTGGACCCTCCCCTCTGGACCCTCCCCTCTGGACCCTCCCCTCTGGACCCTCCCCCCTGGACCCTCCCCTCTGGACCCTCCCCTCTGGACCCTCCCCCCTGCACCCTCCCCTCTGCACCCTCCCCTCTGGACCCTCCCCTCTGGACCCTCCCCTCTGGACCCTCCCCTCTGGACCCTCCCCTCTGGACCCTCCCCCCTGGACCCTCCCCTCTGGACCCTCCCCTCTGGACCCTCCCCCCTGCACCCTCCCCTCTGCACCCTCCCCTCTGGACCCTCCCCTCTGGACCCTCCCCTCTGGACCCTCCCCTCTGGACCCTCCCCTCTGGACCCTCCCCCCTGGACCCTCCCCTCTGGACCCTCCCCTCTGGACCCTCCCCCCTGCACCCTCCCCTCTGCACCCTCCCCTCTGGACCCTCCCCTCTGGACCCTCCCCTCTGGACCCTCCCCTCTGGACCCTCCCCTCTGGACCCTCCCCCCTGGACCCTCCCCTCTGGACCCTCCCCTCTGGACCCTCCCCCCTGCACCCTCCCCTCTGCACCCTCCCCTCTGGACCCTCCCCTCTGGACCCTCCCCTCTGGACCCTCCCCTCTGGACCCTCCCCTCTGGACCCTCCCCCCTGGACCCTCCCCTCTGGACCCTCCCCTCTGGACCCTCCCCCCTGCACCCTCCCCTCTGCACCCTCCCCTCTGGACCCTCCCCTCTGGACCTTCCCCTCTGGACCCTCCCTTCTAGATCCTCCCCTCTGGAATCTCCCCTTTGGACCCTCCCTTCTGCACCCTCCCTTCTGGACCCTCTCCTCTGGACCCTCCCCTCTGGACCCTCCCCTCTGGACCTTCCCCTCTGGACCCTCCCTTCTAGATCCTCCCCTCTGGAATCTCCCCTTTGGACCCTCCCTTCTGCACCCTCCCTTCTGGACCCTCTCCTCTGGACCCTCCCCTCTGGACCCTCCCCTCTAGACCCTCCCTTCTGGACCCTCTCCTCTGGACCTTCCCTTCTGGACCCTCTCCTCTGGACCCTCTCCTCTGGACCCTCTCTTCTGTACCCTCCCTTCTGGACCCTCTCCTCTAGACCCTCTCTGGACCTTCCCTTCTGGACCCTCTCCTCTGGACCCTCCCTTCTGGACCCTCCCTTCTGGACCCTCTCTTCTGCTCCACTGATCTTTTCCCCTCTTTGTCTGAAACCAAACAAAAATGGAGCACTTAACTCCAAGAGGATGATGGTCCATCAGGTAAGTCCTCCAGCTCTGCCCTCTGACTGATGAAGCCTCGCACGTCCACGTAAAGTCTAGACTGCTTGTCGTTTCTGTGAAAAGTCCTGCTGAGATTTCCGTCAAGGCTCTGTCTGGCGCACAGGTCAGTGAGGGGGTGGCACCATCTTGACAGAACCCAGCCTTCCTGGCTGTATCCTCATGGTTTGTGTCTCTTTGCTCAGTGCTGTTTAGGTGTCGGGGTGTCTCCTGTTGGACTTGTCCTGGCTATTTGAGGTTTCTGGGTCCCTCACCTTCTCCTGAGTCTCCACCCTGCAGAGTCAGAGCTTCCCGCTGTGGCTCTGGGCCCAAACCCAAGGTCAGCTCAGAGGGGCGCTTCCGTCCAGTGGACACCCCCACCTGGTGGGGGCGAGGGTCTCTGCCCCGGCCCCTGGAACTGAAGCTTGGGGAGGCATGTTGGGCTGGGTTTGAGGGGCGGCCAGGTGCTTGGTTTGAGAAAGCTGGAAAGAACAGGGCCTTCCCAGCACCCGTATGTTCAGTCTGGAGTGTCCCCCGGTGCCCCGCGGGTCGGGGGTGTGGACAGTCACTGCTCAGCCCATCCCAGATGTGGCTGGGGGCCCGCTCCCCACAGGCCTGCCCCAGTGAGCTCTCTGGCCCCTGTACCTGCCCTCAGAGCTGCTCTGCTTTCTGGGGAGACTTCGAGTTCTCTCCTTCTGGGTGGGGCTCCCCTCTGGATGGCAAGACAAGGCTGCTCCATCTCTCCACACCTCCTGGCTCTGCATTTTGTTAGCAGATGACTGATGTTGGTGTAAGCACCTCATTAAGGAAGAAATAAGAAAAGAAACCAAAGAAAGTGACAAGATAACCAGAGAATGGGAGAAAATTTATGTATCTGTTAAGGATCTAGTATCCCAAATATATAAAGATTTCCTACACCTCAAGAGCAAACAACCCAATTTAAAAATGGGCAGAAGTCTCGAGTAGACATTCCTCCAAAGAAATACAGAGATGGCCAACAGGCACATGAGAAGATGCCCAGCACTGCTGGCCGTTCATTCATTCAGTCAGTTCAGCCGCTCAGTCGTGTCTGACTCCTTGTGACCCCGTGGACTGCTGCACGCCAGGCCTCTCTGTCCATCACCAGCTCCCAGAGCTTGTTCAAACTCATGTCCATTGAGTCGGTGATGCCATCCAACCATCTCATCCTCTGTCATCCCCTTCTCCTCCTGCCCTCAATCTTTCCCAGCATCAAGGTCTTTTCAAATGAGTTAGTATTTCTTCCCGTCAGATGGCCAAAGCTTCAGCCTCAGTCCTTCCAGTGAATATTCAGGACTGATGTCGTTTAGGATGGACTGGTTGGATCTTCCTGCAGTCCAGGGGCCTCTCAAGAGGTTTCTCCAGCACCACAGTTCAGTGCACTTGTTCTTTGGTGCTCAGTTTTCTTTATGGTCCGACTCTCACATCCATACATGATCACTGGGAAAACCATAGCCTTGACTAGACGGACC
This sequence comes from Madoqua kirkii, assembly GCA_006408675.1. Taxonomy (NCBI): domain Eukaryota; kingdom Metazoa; phylum Chordata; class Mammalia; order Artiodactyla; family Bovidae; genus Madoqua; species Madoqua kirkii. Next base: position 224 of record SJYC01044887.1, on the reverse strand, counting down.
TTTGTTGGCAAAGTAATGTCTCTGCTTTTTAATATGCAGTGATTTTGGACCCCCCAAAAATAAAGTCAGCCACTGTTTCCACTGTTTCCCCATCTATTTCCCATGAAGTGATGGGACCAGATGCCATGATTTTCGTTTTCTGAATGTTGAGCTTTAAGCCAGCTTTTTCACTCTCCAGTTTCACTTTCATCAAGAGGCTTTTTAGTTCCTCTTCACTTTCTGCC
>SJYC01044884.1:0-10389 GCA_006408675.1 Madoqua kirkii | reverse complement strand
CCCTTTAGGTATTCATAAGTTTCCTATGTCTGTGAGTCAGTTTTTGTTCAAAACAGTATTAATACCTAATGCCACTCAAAGAAATCTTGGGGCATATGTAATTAATATTTGTACTATTGTTTGAGATCTTGCACTCTAGTCACTACACATTTTTTCTTCTTTATCCCTTTAAAAATTAGTAATTGTCTTGGAAACTGTGTAGTGGTCACAGTAAAATTTGAAAATATAATTTCACACCAACACAAATCTGCTATGAGCTAGTTTTTCAGTACAGAAATAATTTTAAAAATCTATTTCATGTCTGTTCAAAATGGATATTTGGAAGAAGTAGTATTATAGTTATTACCCATCATGGTAAAGATTTCAGAAATTGTCCTAATTATCACATTCTGAATAGTTTTCATAAAATTATAGAAATGGCAGCAAGATAGCTTGTTCATTTTAGTTTGTGGCTTAATGTAATACCCAAGGAACAGAGTGAAGAGTATGATGTAGTAATACTCTAAACCTGTTTTTCTTTCACCCCTTTTATCTTTAGTACAGTTGACATATAGCAGTGTCCTATAATTTGCATAGTAGGCCTGTAATTTATACCTTGCACAGCTCAGGAGACTTATATTAACTCTATAGACAAATTAATATTTATTTGTTTTCATAAGCTTCCACTTAGCATTGATTGGCTCTTGACTTATTGGCCATTGTATGGTTATATGTCACACTTAAAGCCAGAATTCACTTGGAGGTGGGAAATCTGCCTCGTGTTAATATGTAAATATAAATTGAAAGAAAGGAGTCTAATTTATGCCTTATTTGGCTGAGGTGACAGGGTTTCTGCCAGGAATATTTCTCATCCTTCCTCTGATTTTATGTAGTTTTTATCTCTTGCCCATGGATCACTCTTCGGCTAGGCCTAGCTGTTTGTTGCTTGCTTCTCTCCACTTTACCTTCCTCCTTTTTATGCTTGATAATTGTGCATGAAGCAAGTTGCTTCTAAAGTTATTACCTTTTTTTAATATCTGGAGAGGAGCAAAGGATTCTCATCACACCTGCAAGTGATTAGAAGTGAAATATAAACTCAGTCTTTTTGTATGTTCTACATTGTGAGTCCTTGCTAAATATTAAATGAATGGAAATGCTATAATTGCTGTTACATGGAAATGGAAGCATCCCTTTTAAAGGCATTTTTATGGTTTTTTATAGCTTGTGTGAGTTCCTAGCCCTTCATATCCATTTCTGGAATCAACGTTGTATTAATATTAAGGCAAATAATTTTATTTGTTTTATTTGAAGGAAAATAGATTTTATTGTCTTAGTATGATCATGTAAAGTATAATGAAAAAAGAGTTTCTGTTTAATTCTGTTGTGGACAGTTTTTTCCTTTTCTTATTATTCTTTGTCATTTCTTTAGCATTTTCTTTCAACATACATCAGAGTATTCTAAAAGGATCTTTTAGTACTTTTTATATACATTTTACTCAGTACTTTATAGAAATAGAATTTTATATTTATAGTTCACAAAGGGAAGCTGGAAGCAGTTATAGATTCGTGTAGTTGGAAGAAAAGGCAGTCTAAAACGTCTGTGTATAGTAACCAAATCAAACAAAATGGTTTAGCAGAATATAGTAAAATGAAGATTTAGAATATTTATTCTCAAATTATATTAAGTGAGCTTTGCAGAAAGGCTGAATGGAATTAGAAATACTGTTTCTTTGCCATATCTTAATATTATCTAGCAATAAGACATTTAATGACCATGAATTCCAATAGCCTTAGGACTTACTAGTTTTATTTAAATTGTACTGTGGGTGGGTGTTAAGGGGGTGGGAATGGCATCAGCCTTAAAGACTGTACAACTGTTATTCTATGTGATTAAGGTTTCAGAGACCTAATTTGATTCATAGTAGCATCAAATCCATGAACGAAATAGTTCTATTTTGCTTCTACTACAGTTTTCAGATCTTATTAAAATTCATTGTTCTTTTTTTTTTTTTTTTCTAGCTTCTTTTGAGACTTTATGTTAATTTGCTTCCCAGTTGGTTCTAGTGGTAAAGAATCTACCAGCCAATGCAGAGAGACCTAAGGGGCATGGATTTGATCTTTGGGTTGGGAAGATACTCCAGAGGAGGTCATGCAACCCACTTCAGTGTTCTTACCTGGAGAATTCCATGGACAGCGGAGCCTGAGAGGCTACAGTCCATAAGGTCACAAAGAGTTGGACTCTACTGAAGTGACTTAGCAGGCACTCATGCATGCAGAGCTATTTTGGGAAATCGAAAACCAAGCTTCACACAGAAAACACTACTGGTCATTTTAAATCTTGAGTTGACACTGAATTTCATGAGTCAATTTCCAGTGTTCTTTTTTTATGTACACATTTTAAAATTATTTGTCTATTTTGATTGTGCTGGGTCTCTGTTGCTATGTGTGGCTTTCTCTAGTTGCAAGGAGTGGGGGCTACTCTTCATTGTAGTGCACAGACTTTTCATTGCAGTGGCTTCTCTTGTTGTGAAGGACAGGCTCTAAGCACATGGGCTTCAGTGGCTGCAGCTCTCAGGTCCCTAGAGAGCACAGGCTTCAGTAGCTGTGGCACTTGGGTAGTTCACAGGCTCTAGAGTTTTGTGGGCTTAGTAGTTTTGGCACAGTTGTTTCATGGCATGTGGGATCTTCCTTCCTGGTCCTAAGATCAAACCCATGTCACCTGCACTGGCAGGTGGATTCTTATCCATTGTACAACCAGGGAAGTCTGATGTTTTTGACAGAGTATTTTCTTGGTTTGTTATAGTCCTCTCTGTTTATAAGAGCTGATTGATATGTTGAACTACATTTTAACCAATCAGAAAGTGGTATATATGCTACTATTCTATTTTCTAATTAAAATTAAAATATATAACTATAAATGTTAATCATGTGACTTTTTTTGTAAAAGAGAAAAGACTAATCCAAGAATATTTTAGTCATCTTTGAATAAGGCTTGTTTTCTGAAAAACTGTATTTTAAGATGTTGTTGATGGGTGTAGTATAAGGAGCCTGATCTGTGAACAATAATTTTTTCTACCTTGTGTTTATAAAGCCTTAAGTCTTTTAATTGGTTAGCAGTTATTGGCTGAGCCTGTTACTGTTTTGATTGTCTTAAGCTTTTGCTGAAAGCAGGCTTCTCTCTGTTTCATCCTCTACCCTACCCCCATGTTCCTGAGGTTTGTGTTTGAGGTAGATATAGCTACTATTAGGTATAGCTACTATTACCTAGAAGGTCACAACTTTGCTTTACTGTTACAGATTTGTTTTACTGGATTTTAAAACATTTCTTTTTGATGCTATAGGTATCATATTCAGTTCAGTTCAGTCGCTCAGTCGTGTCTGACTCTATGCGAACCCACGAATCACAGCACGCCAGGCCTCCCTGTCCATCACCAACTCCTGGAGTTCACCCAAACTCATGTCCATCGAGTCGGTGATGCCATCCAGCCATCTCATCTTCTGTCGTCCCCTTCTTCTCCGGCCTCCCAGCATCAGTCTTTTCCAGTGAGTCAGCTCTTCACATGAGGTGGCCAAAGTACTGGAGTTTCAGCTTTAGCATCAGTCCTTCCAAAGAACACCCAGGACTGATCTCCTTTAGAATGGACTAGTTGGATCTCCTTGCAGTCCAAGGGACTCTCAAGAGTCTTCTCCAGCACAACAGTTCAAAAGCATCAATTCTTTGGTGCTCAGCTTCCTTCACAGTCCAGCTCTCACATCCATACATGACCACTGGAAAAACCATAGCCTTTGCTAGATGGGCCTTTGTTGGCAAAGTAATGTCTCTGCTTTTGAATATGCTATCTAGGTTGGTCATAACTTTCCTTCCAAGGAATAAGCATCTTTTAATTTCATGGCTGCAGTCACCATCTGCAGTGATTTTGGAGCCCCCCAAAATAAAGTCTGACACTGTTTTCATTGTTTCCCCATCTATTTCCCATGAAGTGATGGGACCAGATGCCATGATCTTAGTTTTCTGAATGTTGAGCTTTAAGCCAACTTTTTTACTCTCCTCTTTTACTGTCATCAAGAGGCTTTTTAGTTCCTGTTCACTTTCTGCTGTAAGGGTAGTGTCATCTGCATATCTGAGGTTATTGATATGTCTCCTGGCAATCTTGATTCCAGTTTGTGTTTCTTCCAGCCCAGCGTTTCTCATGATGTACTCTGCATATAAGTTAAATAAGCAGGACATCATATTAGAGTCTGCTATCTCGAACTTGATGCCAAGTTGAAGATACAGTGTTTTTTTCTAGCAGGTGGCCCTCATGGTAAAAGATCTGCCTGCCAATGCATGAGATGTATGAGATGTGGGTTTGATTCCTGGGTTGGGAAGATCCTGGAGGAGAACATGACACCTCACACCAGTGTTGTTGCCTGGAGAAGCCCATGGACAGAGGAGCCTGGCAGGCTATAGTCCATAGAGTTGCACAGAGTAGTTACCTGGTTTTGCTTAAACATTATTATCTCTTAGCACCACTGATATTTCCTGTGATATAAGGAGTAGAATTCCGTGTGTTGTTCATCTTTATTGGAAGTGAAGTTTCTTGTGCTTAATGATTTTCAGGTTTAGGTTCATGAATTTTTTTTTTTTTTTGGAGTGAAGAGGGCTTTTGTCAGTACTAAACTGCTAAATGTGTAGGGTAATTCAAAATAACTTACCTTGTTAAGGTCTCATTAGATGGAGACCACCAGGAACAAGCCTGTAGTCTGACAAAATCAAATTTATTGATTCATAGGGAGGGAGTGTACTCCTGAGGGACCATTGAAGGCCTTTAGACAAGAGGGATGAGGGAAATGTCTTGTGAATTTTGGCTTACCAGTGAAGAATTCTGAGGTCAATCTGAAGGAAGCCAGGATTAGTTCTGGATTGGTGGCTGCTTCTGAGGCAAATTGAAAAAAGTGGGGATTAACTGGGAATTGGGTGCTGTCATGAAACAGGGAAGTATAGGAATTGGGTATCTTGTTTCAGTAAAAAATGAAAATACCAAAGTGAGGATGGGGCATCATTGGTAAGAAAGCAGTAATCATCCAAAGAAGGGGTCATTATGATAGTTTACAACTGCTGCATGACCTTGGGAGGAACAGTGTTTCCTGTTTAACTTTGCAGCTGGCTTTATCTTTGTCTGTCTTCACAGCCTGATGAATTGCAGAACGCTTTTTTCTTTTTCCGCCCTAGCTGATAGTTTACTCTTTCAGGCCCAAATAGATTTTGATTCTTTCAACATTTGTTTTTAAAAGTCTTTTAGAAACGCTTGGTGAGCATACAACAATTTGTTATTTTGTTTAAGGGCTTCTCATAGTGGCTCAGATATTAAAGCATCTGCTTACAATGCAGGGAAACCTGGGTTTGATCCCTGAATTGGGAAGATTCCCCTGGAGAAGGGAATGACAACCCATTCCAGTATTCTTGCCTGGAGAATTACATGGACAGAGGAGTCTGGCGGGCTACAGTCCATGGGGTCACAAAGAGTTGGACATGACTGAGGGAGCAACAAAGGCTTTTCTGGATGTTCTTGTTTGTTGAATCGACAATCCTTTGTTTAGCCTAGAAATATTTTCTAACACCAGTTCAATATTCCATGCCAATGTAAAATAATTTTAAAACAGATTTTTCTCCAATGTAAATAGAGAATGAATGGAGTAGAAGAGTGGTCTAACAACTCTGATGTGGCCATTTCAGAATACTCTTTGGATCTTGGTAAACTTTCCAGTAAAACCCAATTTAATAGATAACAGAATCCCTGCTGGTTTTGTTCAGTGTCTTGCAGGTAGAGGGAATATTGAAGAATATAATATAGAATTTTTGATGTTAAAGTTATTTCCTATTTCAGGATTATATTAGGTTGTATTTCCTATAATGTCATTAAATAAACAGCACTGAAGTGTAAGAAGACTACTGAACCAGAATCAAGAGACCTAGAATGAACCAAGGGTCTGCCATGTATTGATGTTAGGCAAGACACAGTTCCTTTGGGCTTTAATTTCCTCATTTACAGACAGAACAAAATGCTTGCCTTCACATCTCACAGAATTACTGTGAACTCAAATGAGATGTCTGTAAAATTACTTTATAAGCTTTAAAATGTTATGCAAATATAACATGTAATTAAGATTTTGGATCATGTGTGTGTGCTCAGTTGTTTGCTGCTGCTGCTGCTGCTGCTGCTGCTAAATTGCTTCAATCATGTCTGACTCTGAGCGACCCCATAGACAGCAGCCCACCAAGTTCCTTTGTCTCTGGGATTCTCCAGGCAAGAATACTGGAGTGGGTTGCCATTTCCTTCTCCAGGCTCAGTTGCTTAGTTGTGTCCAATCCTTTGTAATACCATAGACTGCAGCCCACCAGGTTCCTCTGCCTATGGAATTTTGCAGGCAAGGATACTGGAGTGGGTTGCCATTTCTGACTCCATGGGATCTTCCTGACCCAGGAATTGAACCCTTGCATTGGCAGGTGGATTCTTTACCACTGAGCCATTGGGAAAACCCATGATATTGGGTCACAGATGCTGATAATAATATTGATAATGATAATAATGACTCAAAGATTAAAGATCTAGTATTCAGGTTATCATCACAAAATATCTAGCTCACATGCAGCTGTAGTGGGGTGTTTTTTTAGTATCTAAATTTAAGTTTCAGAATCTGTTCTTTGTGTCCAAATCCAGTGCCCTTTCCACAAAAGTCTCAGCCAAGTAAGTAATATATATTTCCTAGTTGCCATAATAGAACCCTTTGTAAGAACTTAGGATTTGTGGTGGGAGGTGAAACTGGAAAGGGAGGTTTGTTGTTGTTTAGTCAGTAAATTGTGTTTGACTTTTTTGCGACCCCATGGACTGTAACCTGCCAATCTCCTCTGTCCCTGGGATTTCCCAGGCAAGAATACTGGAGTGGGTTGCCATTTCCTTCTCTAGGGGATATTTCTGACCCAAGGATTGAACCTGCATCTCCTGCTCGACAGGCAGATTCTTTACCACTAAGCCATATGGTGAGCCAAAGTGAGATTAGGACCAAATATTCTGAACTGTCCATGTCAGGAGTCAGCAAAATTTTTGGATAAAAGGGCTAGATAGTCTAACTTGGCTTTCTGGATCATATAAAATTACTTGACTCTGTGGTAGTGTAAAAACAGCTCTAGATAATATATAATATAAATGAATGAGCGTGATGGTGGGCTGAATTTGGCCTACTGACTCTAGTTTGCCAACTCCTGTTCTAAAATTATGAATTTAGATTTTACTTATAGGTACTGAGGAAATATTGGATACTTATGGATGGGAAAAGTATATGATTGAATTTTTTATTTTGAAAAGATAACTCAGGTAACAGAGGCAGAGTATAGGATAAATTGGATAAGAGAGATACTGGAGGAGGCAGGCTGGAAAATCAAAGAAGGCTGTTAGTATAGATGTAAACAGAAGTTGATGAGTTTGGGGGCAGTAGCAATAGAAATTGACATTAACAAATTGATTCAAGCAAAATTTTTGAGGTGAGATGAATAATACAGTTTGATTGGATATGGGGCATAAAGGAGAAGAGTAAAAAAAAAATCTATCAGTACCAAATTGAGGAGAAGGAGAATATAGAAAACTTGTGATGAAAGAATAATGAACTTGATTTGGGAACTCATCATCTGTGGTACACCTTTAGGTAGAGGGGAAGTTAGTATGTGAGTAGGTAAGATTGCAGGGACAGCATGAAAACAGAGAAGAAAGCCCAGGATAAAATTTGAATGAACTGTAAGCATTTCATCAAGAGTGAGTTGGAGTAGGAAAAAAAACAATATAAGAAAGTAAAAAGCCAAGGTTTAGAGAGGCAAGGGGAGAATCAGAAATTATATTTTGGTAGTCATATTAGGAGAATTATAGATTTGATCAATATTCCTTATAAAATTTGATATTAAATTTATAGTCTCAATGGTTTAGAAAGTTTAACACTAGAAGTTATTTTTATTCAATTCAGCAAACACTTGAACACCAAACTGATACAAAATCTTTTCTAAGTGTTCAGGGCAGCACTTGCTTTCAAGGATTTGACTCTTTGGGAAAGTTTAGACAGATGCTGGAGTATGATTATAGTACAAGGCATTGTCTCAGTCCTTTTAGACTGCTATAACAAAATAGTATGCTGCTGCTGCTGCTAAGTCGCTTTAGTCGTGTCCGACTCTGTGCGACCTCATAGACAGCAGCCCACCAGGCTCCGCCGTCTCTGGGATTCTCTAGGCAAGAACACTGGAGTGGGTTGCCATTTCCTTCTCCAGTGCATTAAAGTGAAAAGTGAAAGTGAAGTTGCTCAGTCCTGCCCAACTCTTAGTGACCCCATGGACTGCAGCCTACCAGGCTCCTTTGTCCATGGGATTTTCCAGGCAAAATAGTATAGACAAAGTTATTTATACACAACTTTTATTTCTGACTGTTCTGGAGTTTGAGAAGTCTAAAATTATGCTCTAGCAGATTTAGTGTCTGATTAGGACCAGTTTTCTGGTTCATAGGTACCTCACATGGAGGAAGGAGCAAGGGAACTTTCTTAGGCTTCTTTTATAAGGCCACTAATTTACTTCCCTGAAGGTTCCACATCCATTGTTCAGTCACTCAGTCATGTCCGATTCTTTGTGACTCCATGAACTGCAGCACACTAGGCTTCTCTGTCCTTCACTGTCTCCTGGAGTTTGCTCAAACTCATGCCCATTGAGTTGGGGATGCCATCGAACTATCTCATCCTCTGTCACCTCCTTCTCCTCCTGTCCTCAGTCTTTCCCATCATCAGACTCTTTTCCATTGAGTTGGCTCTTTACATCAGGTGGCCAAAATATTGGAATTTCAGCTTGAGCATTAGTCCTTCCAATGAATATTCAGGATTGATCTCCTTTAGGATTGACTGGTTTGATCTCTTTGCTGTCCAAGGGACTGTCACAAAAGTTCAGTCTAAAGCAGACACAGACTAACTGATATAAGGGAAATATAATAATGAACATTAAGGAAGAAGAGATGGAACTGATTAAAGGAAATAAGGAAAGATATTAAGGAATAAGTGATCTTTGAAATGAACTTTGAAGAATAAATTATAACTTAAAGAGAGGAACATTCCAGGTGAGAGTGTATCTACATAGGACAGAAAAAAAGGCTTGTCTGATTTTAAATTGAAAATTTATACCTTGGAGTAGTGTGAATTATGGTTGGATATTTTGGGAAAGATGGGACTGGATTAATTAAACAAATATTTGAGTGTTTTTTGCTTCCAAGGGACTGAGCTGAGTCAGTACATAATACGGTAGACATTAATCTCTGTCCTTATAGTGCTGGTAATTAACCTTAGATCAGAGATGTACACAAATAACTAATATTAGGACTATGATAACTGAAGCTGGAGAGTTTACTTTTTGGTTGAAGTGGTTGAAAATACATTTCATGAAAGAGAATGGTTTTAGATTGTGCCTCCAAGGATAAGGATCTTGATAAGCTGAAATGGCTGAAGTTTGGTATAAGACTAAGGGAATAGCACAAGCAAAGGTGCTGGGTTGGAATACTTGGAGTTTAGGTTTGAAGTTGAGGTGAGAATTAATTTTTTTAAATCGATAGATGTCTAGTTGCTCCAGAACCATTTATTTAAAATTATATCCTCTTCCATTGCATTTGATTAGTACTTTTTTAAAACATCAATTAAAAATATTTGTGTGAATTTACTTCTTTGTTCTCTATTCTGTTCCATTGATCCTATGTATTTAATTCTTTACCAGTACTGTATTGTTTTGATTACTGTAGTTACATAGTAAGCCTTAACATCAGAAAGAGTAATCCCTCCTACTTATTATTTTTTGAGAGTGTTTTCAGCATGAGGGCCTTCTAGGGCCAGCCAGTGTCATTCCATATAAATTTTAGGATAAGGATATTAATGTCTGTAAAAAGCCTTTGGAGAGGAATTGCAGTAAGAGCTTACTTAATTGCAGTAAGATCATTTTGAGGGAACTGATGTTTACTTTGTGGAAACTTCCAATCGATGAACATGGTATGTCTCTATTGAGGTGTCCTTTGATTTCTTTTATCAGAATTTTCTAATTACTGCATACAGATATTGTACATGTTAAGTATATATCTAAGTATTTTTTGAGTAATCAAAAATGGTATTGTGCTTTTAATTTTGGTTTTTGCATATTCATTATTAGTGTATAGAAATGCATTTGATTTGTGTATATGTATCTTCTTCCTATGACCTTGCTGAGTCCACCTATTTCTAGGAGTTTTCAATCTCTTTTTAAACATACTCTGTCTTGCTTTCCTCTACTATAGTTTTGGGATTGGGTGATTTGGCAGATCTTATTATGTTCTGTACTCTACATATAAGTTAAATAAGCAGGGTGACAGTATACAGCCTTCATGT
>SJYC01044881.1:0-19622 GCA_006408675.1 Madoqua kirkii | reverse complement strand
AATGAGCAGGCAACTCAGTCTCTGCTCTCAGGACCTTGGAGGATAAACCACAAAGGTAAATAGGAATCGTGACTCAAACTTACTTTTGTTCAAGACGGACATTTATTTGCTGATTTACAAAAGCAGTAAATTAGTACACTCATTATAAATACTGTGAAAGAATAAGTACCTGTGGAAAATAGAAAGCAAGGAGCCCTCCTTCCCTCTGGAATCCTCTCTGGGGATAGTCACATTCAGCCATTTGGTTCAGCTCTTTCTTAAGGACTCTCCATTGCCTCATTTAGTCTTCAGACAGACCCTATGTAGAGGGTCTCAGCAGAGACCATCAGCCAGTTTTACAGACGGGGACACTGAGGTGCAGAGAGGTTCTGCGGCTTGCTACGACTGGAATCCATGTCTGGAACCCCAGTTACCTGACCTCAAATAGTACTCTTCCCTCCGAATTCTGGCCCTAGTGCCACAGCCATCTCATTCCATCTGTGCTCTCAGGGTGTATGATAAGGTGCTGGACAGTTGACCGAAGCTATGGGCTATGGTGTGGGAGTGAACGGCTCTCGCTGAGATCCTGGGGGGATGTGAGGGGCCCTTTAGAACTAGCTGTTGTCATAGACACTCTGTGATATGCACATATCTGTGGGTGGGAGAACAAGGGACTTCCAGCAGAGCCTGTGGTCTCAAGATGACACTTTTCATCTCACCAGTCTGCTGCTGACATTGGGCAGATCCAGGAACTGCAGCTGCAGCTGGAGGAAGCCAAGAAGGAGAAGAACAAGCTTCAAGAACAAGTATGTGCTCACAGCCGCCACGTAGTGGGGGAGGGCCATGGAAACTGCTATCCATTCACTCAGTTGTTCACTCAGCTTCAGTCACATGGCAGATGAACTGAGGACCATCCCAGAAGACACACACATACACTACAGCCCATGCTTTTCACATCTGTAAACACACACACCACTGCCCATGCTTGTTCACACCCATACATACACACACACACACACACTACTGCCCATGCTTTTCACATCTATAGACACACACACATGCACACACACTGCTGCCCGTGCTTATTCACACCCGTAGATGCCACACGCAGTGAGGCCTATCAGACATTCAGAGCAGGATTTCTCCCCCTGAGAAGTGGCTCCAAGGAACAAGGCTGGTCAGAGCAAGACAGAATCACCAGCTTCTGTGAAACTTCCTTTGAAGTCCTGATTCCTCCTAAGTTGCCTAAATTCCCCTCATTACCTAGTGAGTTGCTATCATCCATGAAATTCTCAAAGCTCTCTTAGAAGCCATGCATGTGCCCACTTAGAGCAGCCTTCAGAGCGACCTGGTTTCCAGCAGTGCCTGTGGGCACAGAATGGCCACAAGCAGGGCAAAGCAACAGCAGGAGTGGCCCCTTGCTGGCGCTCACCATGCGCAAGGCATCGTCTCCGCCAGTCCTCACGCGAGAGTGAGCGCGCAGGCCCAGGGAAGCACACTGACCTTCCCAACTCAGCCAGCTAGGCTGGGGAGCCAGCTCTGGAACTCCAGGAGAGCTGCCTGGCTCCCAGACGTGCGCTCAGCAGTGTCCTTGATGCGAAGGCTTTGCTGCCCTCAGACCCCAGGGCTAGAGCCAGAGGTAAGAGAAGCACTGGCTAAAGGCCGGTGTGAAAGCTGAAGGCACGGGAAGGGGTGGGGCCTGGGGCCGGGTCCTTAGCCTGGATCTGGCAGTTTGTGCCTGAGCACCTGAGCTGAGAAGGAGCGGTGTGGATGGCCCCGGAGCTGGGTCTGGCCGGAGCCCCCGATCCAGGACTCAGGCTGCTGCGTGGTCAGTAGCTGTCTTGGGTGCGTTCCCAGCTGCAGGTGGCCCAGATGCGCATCGAGTACCTGGAGCAGTCCACTGTGGACCGAGCCATCGTCAGCAGGCAGGAGGCGGTCATCTGTGACCTGGAGAACAAGACAGAGTTCCAGAAAGTGCAGATCAAGAGATTTGAGGTACCAGTTGGCGTGTAAATGTTGCCCAGACCTAGAGCTGTGCAGGCTTTTGTGCCGGCTCCGCCCTTCCCCCACCCTCCGTCTGTCCTCCCGTATGCCTCTGTCTGTATCTGTATCACTCACCCACCTCCCATCTGAGTTCCCTCCCTCCCTCCTTCCTTCAGTCTCCCCGGCCCACTAGCTGCTCATCCACTTGGCCTGTCTGCCTCCTCCATCCCCATCTCTATCCACCGGTGTTGGTCCATCCATCTTCCCCCTTCCATTTGTTCTACTTCCTTTTTTCTTTGCTTCCTCTATGCTTTTCTCCCCTTTAGACCTTGATCCCTCTATCCATCTTTTTATCCATTGATCCACTTCTGCCCATCTTCACCCCCCGGCTCATCCGCACAGGCATGGGACACTTCTTTTGTAGCTAGTGCCAAGCTTTGTTTCAGGAGCATGAAAGACAGATGCTGCTTCCCAGAAGCACAGAGCTTTGTAGGAGATGTGGGTGCAGAGTACATCATGAGAAACGCTGGGCTGGAAGAAGCACAAGTTGGAATCCAGATTGCCGAGAGAATTATCAATAACCTCAAATATGCAGATGACACCACTCTTATGGCAGAAAGTGAAGAGGAACTAAAAAGCCTCTTCATGAAAGTGATAGAGGAGAGTGAAAAAGTTGGCTTAAAGCTCAACATTCAGAAAACTAAGATCATGGCATCTGGTCCCATCTCTTCATGGGAAAAAGATGGGGGAACAGTGGAAACAATGTCAGACTTTATTTTTAGGGCTGCAGAATCACTGCAGATGGTGACTGCAGCCATGAAATTAGAAGATGCTTACTCCTTGGAAGAAGAGTTATGACCAACCTAGTTAGCATATTCAAAAGCAGAGACATGACTTTGCTGACTAAGGTCCATCTAGTCAAGGCTATGGTTTTTCCAGTAGTCATGTATGGATGTGAGAGTTGGACTGTGAAGAAGACTGAGTGCCGAAGAATTGATGCTTTTGAACTGCGGTGTTGGAGAAGACTCTTGCGAGGCCCTTGGACTGCAAGGAGATCCAACTAGTCCACTCTGAAGGAGATCAGTCCTGGGATTTCTTTGGAAGGAATGATGCTAACGCTGAAACTCCAGTACTTTGGCCACCTCATGCGAAAAGTTGACTCATTGGAGAAGACTCTGATGCTGGGAGGGGTTGGGGGCAGAAGGAGAAGGGGACGGGGAGGATGAGATGGCTGGACGGCATCACCGACTCGATGGACATGAGTTTGAGTGAACTCCAGGAGTTAGTGATGGACAGGGAAGCATGGCCTACTGCAATTCATGGGGTCACAAAGAGTTGGACACGACTGAGCAACTGAACTGAACTGAAACACCCATAATAAGGAGAGAAGTCTGTGAGGTTTGGAGGATGAAGTCTTTTCAGGCTAGGGAATCAGGGACGTTTCCAGGCGGATGTTTCCAGGACTTGGATGGGCAGCGGTGGGGTTCAATGACTGTCTTCACTGTTAGCTCTGTACACCAATGGCATGGGACATTTACAGAGGCCATCACCACTGCCAGAACTTTCTATATCAGCTGCTCCACTTGATGTTCATCACAGCCCCTGGGGCAGGTGGGAGAGAATGAGAAAATGGCCCCAGAAAGGTCGAGTCATTCAAGATAAAGCAGGTAGCAGCAGGGATAAGAGAAGACTGACTCCTGACCTTGGCTCCGTTCTGGTCTCAGGTTCTCATCTCCCTGTGGCCAGCTGGCTCCCCCACAGGGTGACCATGTGTTTGGTCAATGGAAGGCCACTCTTCTCACTCTGAAACATTTTCTCCTGACCCTCTGTTGGGCATCTGGTCTCTAGGAAAGCTGCTCTGCATGAAGACCAGAGAAAAACTCTCTGCCTTGACCCTCCATGGTTCTCGGAATTGCTCACGGGATCCCTCAGGGCATAATTGTCTCCGCAGATCTCCATGGAACTCTGATCTATGATATTTTAAATGACTAAATATGTAATATTGAGCTGCATCACATAGAGTTTTTGCTTGATTCTAGCAGCAGCAGAGAGAAAAACCACGGTAGAATAACTTGAAATGGCAGACCCTGTCTCCAGACTCACCTTTCCTCTGACATCACTGTTGGAATTTAGCAGAGCCCCAGGTCCTGGAGATGGGATACTTTGGGGACACAGTTTGGGCACTCTTCTTATGACCCTCCTGTGCCCTTTGAAACTGTTGCGAAACTCCAATTGAACGGGAAAAGAGGAAACAAGTTGTGAAGCTTCGCTTTCAGACCATCATTCAGTCTCTGACCTGGAAATGGGCTCAGAATCCTTCGCAGGGACCTAACTTCACGCAGGCTCTATTTTATGTCAACACTCGAGTATTTGCCCACCAGAATTGATTGTTTCCAGACTTGTTGGCCATGAGTTTTGCATCCCCTGCTGTTGGGTTAAGGTCTTCAGTAATGCCCACAGCTCTTTTCTCTCTCTCCATAGTTTCATCGGGTCCATCTGGCTTTTCCACACACACACACACAAAGAAGAATGCCATAAAGTATGAGAGCTGAGGCTCATGGGAGATGACTTGCTCAAACCTCCTTGTTTTACAAATCAGGAAACAGTAACCCACCTTGGGGAATGGGTTTGGACCCACCTCTCCCTCTCCTCTCTGCCTGATGTCTTCTCCATGGCACCATTCCACCTTCCAAACTTTCAGCTGAATGAAGGCTGCTATAAATATTAATTCCCAGCCCTTACCCAGCACATAGGATGTGCACAGCATCCCTGAGACATAGGTACAGGCATCCTTGCCTCTCAGAAAGGTTAATTACCTGCCCAGGGTCACACAGCTAGGCAGACAGGTAGAGGTAGGATTTGAACCCAGAACGTGAATTCAGTGTCGATCACTATGTACACTGCCTTCCAGAATAACAGCTCTCATTTTCTATGTTTCCTTCATTTTTGTACCAGAAATCACGGTTCTTACCTCAGTTGCTTCATTAAAATGCACAGAGACTCAGCAGAGGGTTTCTGTTCCTGGAGCCCCTGTCTCTTATACACATCTAGATGTGTATAAGAGACAGGGCCCAGGGAAGCATGCGGCCGCGGCCGAGTCCCAGCAGCAGGAGAACAGCCAGTACTACCAGCGGCGCCTGGAGGAGCTTAAGGCGGACATGGAAGAGCTGGTGCAGCGGGAAGCCGAGGCCAGCCGGCGGTGCATGGAGCTGGTGAGTGCCGTCCTGGGGCCGGGGTTCAGGAGGGGAGCCCTCCTCCTTTCTGAGTAAGGGCCTCAGACGCAGGCCTCTGGGGACTTGGTGTAAACCGGAAGCAGGGAAGAAACTGGAAGGGGATGGGCTGCGAGCCGACCCTGCCACTGGCCCCAGACTCCTGGGGCGTGTCCAAAGTGAGCCAATGCCGTTCATTCCTGCAGGATGGCGTCCAGCCACCTTTGTGTCTCAGGCTCCGAACTTTCTCTTCCTGCCTCACACTTTCTCCTCCAGAGGCAGGGCAGCCTTGCGCAGAGGAGAGAGTCAGCATTTATTAAATTTCTCTCTTGCATACTCCTAAGACCCATAATACCATGTAATCGTCATGTAGTCGTTATAACCATGCCAAGTCAGAATTATTATCCCCCTTTACAGATGAGGAAACTGAGGCTTGACAGAGCAGGCTTGTCCAGGTCATACCTAGTAAGCATGAGAGCTCTTCCTGGGCTGTTAACAACCACCACAAAGATAAAAGACAAAAGCAACTGTGCTAAGCCCACCACCTATTAAGCACTGGCCGGGTGCCAGGTTCTCAGTTATCCTTTCTCATTTAAATCTCCGTGCAATCGTGTGAGGCAGGTACTGATCTTATTGACATTTTCAGATGGGAAAACTGAGGCTCGGGGACACACATGTGTCAAACTGAGGCCCAGAGTGGTCCATTCACTTGCTCAAGGCCACACACAAGTAAGACATTAGACTCAGTTCTGCCCAGCTCTGCAGTCTCCGCCTTTATTCACTGAGCCATGCTTGTCCCCTGCTGTGGCTCAGGCTACATTTTAAATTGCACTTCCTTCCCAATGGGAAGGTTTCTCCATAGTCGATTCTGTTTTCACGAGAACAGTTTCCTGCAGGGATCACAGAGCACCTGAGACAGCCTGCTCCTCCTCTCCCGCAGGAGCCCAGCTGTCTCCCAGCCTCCAGGTTTCCTTTGCGTGGCCTGGGGGGCACCCGGCACCCCGTTGGCCCGCCACCACGCACCTCCTCTGAGACAGCCCGCATCGCACTGCTGTTCGGCCCAGAGGGCATGAACCTCCGCCATCACCTCCTTCCTGCCCGGGCCACTCAGGGCTGTGACAGGCCTCGCCGCCTGTCCTCCTGCAGCAGGCGTCTTTCTCGGGCCCCTGCCTCCCGCGGCCGGCGTCACTCCCAGCAGCTCTGCCCTTGACAGGGCAGCAGCCCACCTGTCGCGTGGGGAGGCGAGGCTCCGCACAGAGACCCAGGTTCCCAGACAGAATCCGAGCCCCGTGACTGGCAGCTCCTGCACCCCACCTCGCCCCGGCGTCCCCAGGAGCGGGTGAGGCTCTTTCTTCCAGCTGCCAGGGTGACTTCCTCGGTGACCAGCCCTGCTTCTCATGCAGCCAGCTCCCCTCCTGCCAGCCCTGGCTGGACTCAGACGGCATCCCAGCCTTTCCCCTCTGCTGTCTTCGCTAACCGGCCACACACCCAGGCTTTCTGATCGCGTCAGGTGGTGGTTTTCCTCCTCTCCCCTCTGCTCTTTTTCTCTTTCCCTCTTTGTCCTGTCCTCTCCTTTCCACTCTTCTGAACTCCCCTCTACACACCTCTATTCCCAGGAACATGACTCCCATTTCCAGGGACATCGCATCCTTAAGATCTATAAAGGCCCTAAAAGACGGCAAAGGTTATAGTGCAACCCCCATATACGGATCAAAACTCTAAAGCACAAAGCTTGCATGTTTGCTGGTTAGACCTGCATTTTCTCTGTTTTCTTACTTCAAGATTCTGGATAAGCTTACCAAGGCTGAACTATCCTTTTCATTTTGTTGTCTTTGGGGTTGGGTGGTGTATTAGTTTTCTAGGGCTGCCTTGGAAATTTACTCCAAACTGGGTGGTTTGTTTGTTTGTTTATTTAATATAAATTTATTGATTTTAATTGGAGGCTAATTACAATATTGTATTGGTTTCGCCATACATTGACATGAATCTGCCACGAGTGTCCATGTGTTCCCCATCCGTATGTATTTGGCTGCACGGGGTCTTAGTTGTAGCTCCCAGGACCTTTGATCTTTGTTGTGGCATGCAGGGTCTGGTTCCCTGACTAGGGATTGAATCTGGGCCCCCTGCATAGGGAATGCAGACTCTTAGCCACTGGACCACCAGGGAAGTCCTGACTGGGTGCTTTAAACCGAGAGCAATTTATTCTCTCACAGTTCTGAAGGCCAAAGTCTAAAATCAAAATATTGGCAGGTCCACGCTCCCTCTGATGGTTCCAGG
Organism: Madoqua kirkii; assembly: GCA_006408675.1. Lineage (NCBI taxonomy): Eukaryota > Metazoa > Chordata > Mammalia > Artiodactyla > Bovidae > Madoqua > Madoqua kirkii. The sequence goes on along the minus strand of SJYC01044881.1, from coordinate 12,174 downwards.
GTAGAATTCTGGTTTGCCCTTCCAAATTCGGGTGGTTCTAGGTGGTTCTTGGCATATGGCTGGGTCACTCCAGCCTCTGCCTCTGTCTTCATATGGTCCTCCTCCTGTCCGTGTGTGTCTCAGATGCTCTTTGACCTTTTCTTCTAAGGCCACCTGTAACTGGACTTCAGGCCCTCTCTAAATCCAGTCTGATTTCATCTCAGGTCTTTACCTTAGTTATATTTATAAACATGCTTTTTCCGCATAAGGCCTGTTGACAGGTTCTGGGAGGAGGTAACTCTTGGGGAGCCCCCTTCCAGCCCCTCCAGAGGGAGGGTGCATTGCTGCTCAGCCGGCTGTTGCTGCAGTGATTCTGTGGGGGCAGGGCACACAGGGACAGCATCAGGCCACAGGCCTGTCCTAATAGGAGATGTCCCCAGCTCACCAACCCACCTGTCTTCTTATAGGCACCTTGCCTTTGAGCCCCAGGATAGGTATTTCCACTGGGGAAGGAGATGATGTCGTATTTCGTCATGCATGTCCTCATTTATCCGTTTACTAAACACCAACTCTGGGCATGGCACACAGATGGCACTGGAGGGGAGGGACAGGAAATCACGCGGTCTCTGCTTTTTGTAGAAGCTGACCGTGTGGGCAGAGCAGTGCTGGTGGGAGAGTTGGGTGAGGGGAGTTCTCAGAGGAGCCCTGTAGCTGAGGCCCCTCCCACTGGCGTGGTGTCCTGGCACTCTGCCGGGTGTCCAGGAGATGGCATCTCACCTTTCAGGCTTATGGCTGTGCCCCCAGTTTGCCTTCTTTCCTTCCACCCCGCAAGGCAAGGGATGGCTGCTATGTGCTGTGTGTCCTCGACAGACTTCACCTGCAAGGCAGTCAGGGTGCCGGTTCTTTCATTCTTTGAATTGATATATATCCCTAGTTTTTACTCCAGGCCAAACCCAGGGCTGGATGTTGGGGACCGGGAGGGAACAAGATGGACCCTCGCACCCAAGGAGCGTACACCACAGAGAGAAGTGCCGCCAAGGCTGCTACTTGTGTATTTTCTGTTTCTCTGTGGTGGTGGCTCCGAACTTTCACGGGAAAACAAAAGATCCACATGCTGGCATCTGGAGGGGCTTAGAAGGCCAGTTGGCATCATGCTCCTACTCACAAGTCATTTTCTGAGAGTAACCATTGCCCTCTTCTATCTTGAAAGTTCAAATCTCCCTGAGAGGGATAATGAATTTCTGAACTCCCTGAGCCAAGCATTCATTCATTTGTTCCCTGAACACACATTGATTGGGTCATTCTGGGCTTTGGCTCTTGGCAGATGTCATCTTTTTTTTAAAAAAAAGTTGATTTATTTGGTGCCTGCCAGATCTGTGTTGCGATGCACAGGCCCTTTAGTTGAGGCAAGCAAAGTCTTAGTTGCAGCAGGTGGGATCTAGTTCCCTGACCGGGGATCAAACCCTGGCCCCCCTGCATTGCAGCCGCAGAGCCTTAGTCACTGCACTGCCAGGCAAGTCCCAGATGTCACCTTCTTTCATGCTTCCATCACCCCAGCAGGCGAGGATGTGCAGTGCAACCCCAGGGCCGCAGAGTCGGGTGGCAGAGCTGGGGTCAGCCTCCCTGCGTGACCAGCTCAAAGCTCCCACTGGGACAGCATGCTGCCCTCCCACCCCACCCCTGCTGAGAGATGGTCTCTCTGCTGCAGGAGACCCCACGAAGGAACCCACATCCTGGGCTGTGGCAAGAAGCGGGAAGGATGTTGATGGCTCTGCCCTCCGCTTTCCTTCCCGCCTGTCCCAGCCTGTCCCATTTGTCACTGCCGGTGTTGGTTTAAAGGGCCGTGAGTTGTTTCGTGTGAATGATTTACACCCCTGGCCGGTGCACCAGCACGTCCAGATCAGGATCAATTACCCCACCAATGGAACTTCTCTTCCCAGAAAAAAGAAAAATGAGGTTTTGCTATTAATTTTCGTAAATGTACTATTCCTGGCGACTCCTGGAGCCATTATGGAAAAAAGAATATTCTGGCTCTAAATCATTGAAGTCCCTTTGTCATTGGGGCGGCGAGACAGCTCATCTGTGGATTTATGTCCTGTTGTTTTTCCATAGTTAACACAGCTCAGGCGAAACCACCTCAGCCCCAGGACAGTGTAGCCAAGGGAGGTCAAGGGCAACTGAAAGAACTGAGGGTGACTGGAAGGCCAGCCCTCTGCTGGCTGCCAGCCAGACGCACCGGCTTTGAAGGCTGTGCCTGTGGGTTTACCCTTCATTACTCGGGTCTGACACTGTAGTCTTCACTTTCCCTTGAGCCTCGTGCTCTTTTACGAGCTGGCGCCTCTGCTCACTCTTAGCTCATCCCCCAGTGACCCAAGCTAGAAATCACCATGGCCCTTCTTTCTCCGGCCCACACAGGTTAATGGCCACGCCTGCTGATTTTATCCTATTGAGGTAGTTTACAGATCCACCCACGCATGTTCCAACCCTATGTCCTCTGTCTTTATTTTAATCTGCAAACCCCCCTGGACTAGGCCTGTATAGTTACCTTGTATCTTGGCTCCCCACTGTTCCTATATGCTTGCCCCTCCCTGCAGATCCTTCTAGAAGGGGCACATCTTTACTGTGTTACTCTTCTGCTGAGAAATCTTCCGTGGCTCTCCTCCACTGCCTTCAGAACAGAGCCCCAGCTTCTTCCTAGAGGTCGAGCCTCTGTAGGCTTCTCTGCCTTTGGTTGGCCTCTTATCACCTCGCAGGATCTACTCGAGCATGAGGGCCCCTATGTCAGGTTATTTCTTGACTCATCACCTTTGTTCTCAAGCATCCCTCTGCCTGCCTCCTCAGCCTTTCAGATTCAGATCAGGGCTCACTGCCAGGAAGCCCTCAAGGTTATGTAACTCCTCTGTGTTCCCACATGGCCTTGTGGGAACAAGGCCCATTACATAGGTTAACCCCATCTACATAGGTTATTATGATTGCCTGTGTTCTTGTCTGGGAGTCTCTGAGATAAGGGGTGGGTCTATTCAACTGTTGGTCTCTAGTTCAGAGTCAGGCACAGGATAGAGCCTGAGAAATTGTTTGCTGAGTGGTTTCCACAACATTTTGAAGTGTTACCTTTTAAGAGAACAGCTCAAAACTTATCTTAAAAGTTGAAACTTTCAGATCAACACACTTTGGTTTGCGTCCTGCTGCATGGCTGTGCCATCTCCCTGATGTTCTGGGAGGTGCAGACATGGATGGACCAGGGCCTATGCCTCTGGAGCTTTCAGGATCCAGAGGAGGAAATGCATGTGTCTCTGAATATTTCTGATACAGGCTGGGATATGCAAGTGAAAAAGAGGAAGTGGTTTGGTAGAACTGGGAGACCTGGAGAAGTTTGCCTAGAGGATGTACCATCTGAACATCTTAAATGATGAGTCAGAGTAGGCTGGAAGCTTTGGGGTGCTGTGTATAGTTGCTCAGTTATGTCCAACATGTTGCAACCCCATGGACTATAGCCCGCCAGGCTCCTCTGTCCATAGGGATTTTCCAGGCAAGAACACTGGAGAGGCTTGCCATGCCCCTCTCCATGTCTGGCTGTGGACATGGAGTCTCTTTCTCTCTCATCTCCTTACACAGTTGTTCTGGCTCATCTTGGGGAGGAGGATCTGCGTTAGTTTCTCAGAGCTGCCATAACGGATTACCAAACACCAGTTGTTTTAAGACAGAGACGTGTCCTTGCTGGTCCCAGGGGCCGTGTTGAGGCAAGCAAAGTCTTAGTTGCAGCAGGTGGGATCTAGTTCCCTGACCGGGGATCAAACCCTGGCCCCCCTGCATTGCAGCCGCAGAGCCTTAGTCACTGCACTGCCAGGCAAGTCCCAGATGTCACCTTCTTTCATGCTTCCATCACCCCAGCAGGCGAGGATGTGCAGTGCAACCCCAGGGCCGCAGAGTCGGGTGGCAGAGCTGGGGTCAGCCTCCCTGCGTGACCAGCTCAAAGCTCCCACTGGGACAGCATGCTGCCCTCCCACCCCACCCCTGCTGAGAGATGGTCTCTCTGCTGCAGGAGACCCCACGAAGGAACCCACATCCTGGGCTGTGGCAAGAAGCGGGAAGGATGTTGATGGCTCTGCCCTCCGCTTTCCTTCCCGCCTGTCCCAGCCTGTCCCATTTGTCACTGCCGGTGTTGGTTTAAAGGGCCGTGAGTTGTTTCGTGTGAATGATTTACACCCCTGGCCGGTGCACCAGCACGTCCAGATCAGGATCAATTACCCCACCAATGGAACTTCTCTTCCCAGAAAAAAGAAAAATGAGGTTTTGCTATTAATTTTCGTAAATGTACTATTCCTGGCGACTCCTGGAGCCATTATGGAAAAAAGAATATTCTGGCTCTAAATCATTCAAGTCCCTTTGTCATTGGGGCGGCGAGACAGCTCATCTGTGGATTTATGTCCTGTTGTTTTTCCATAGTTAACACAGCTCAGGCGAAACCACCTCAGCCCCAGGACAGTGTAGCCAAGGGAGGTCAAGGGCAACTGAAAGAACTGAGGGTGACTGGAAGGCCAGCCCTCTGCTGGCTGCCAGCCAGACGCACCGGCTTTGAAGGCTGTGCCTGTGGGTTTACCCTTCATTACTCGGGTCTGACACTGTAGTCTTCACTTTCCCTTGAGCCTCGTGCTCTTTTACGAGCTGGCGCCTCTGCTCACTCTTAGCTCATCCCCCAGTGACCCAAGCTAGAAATCACCATGGCCCTTCTTTCTCCGGCCCACACAGGTTAATGGCCACGCCTGCTGATTTTATCCTATTGAGGTAGTTTACAGATCCACCCACGCATGTTCCAACCCTATGTCCTCTGTCTTTATTTTAATCTGCAAACCCCCCTGGACTAGGCCTGTATAGTTACCTTGTATCTTGGCTCCCCACTGTTCCTATATGCTTGCCCCTCCCTGCAGATCCTTCTAGAAGGGGCACATCTTTACTGTGTTACTCTTCTGCTGAGAAATCTTCCGTGGCTCTCCTCACTGCCTTCAGAACAGAGCCCCAGCTTCTTCCTAGAGGTCGAGCCTCTGTAGGCTTCTCTGCCTTTGGTTGGCCTCTTATCACCTCGCAGGATCTACTCGAGCATGAGGGCCCCTATGTCAGGTTATTTCTTGACTCATCACCTTTGTTCTCAAGCATCCCTCTGCCTGCCTCCTCAGCCTTTCAGATTCAGATCAGGGCTCACTGCCAGGAAGCCCTCAAGGTTATGTAACTCCTCTGTGTTCCCACATGGCCTTGTGGGAACAAGGCCCATTACATAGGTTAACCCCATCTACATAGGTTATTATGATTGCCTGTGTTCTTGTCTGGGAGTCTCTGAGATAAGGGGTGGGTCTATTCAACTGTTGGTCTCTAGTTCAGAGTCAGGCACAGGATAGAGCCTGAGAAATTGTTTGCTGAGTGGTTTCCACAACATTTTGAAGTGTTACCTTTTAAGAGAACAGCTCAAAACTTATCTTAAAAGTTGAAACTTTCAGATCAACACACTTTGGTTTGCGTCCTGCTGCATGGCTGTGCCATCTCCCTGATGTTCTGGGAGGTGCAGACATGGATGGACCAGGGCCTATGCCTCTGGAGCTTTCAGGATCCAGAGGAGGAAATGCATGTGTCTCTGAATATTTCTGATACAGGCTGGGATATGCAAGTGAAAAAGAGGAAGTGGTTTGGTAGAACTGGGAGACCTGGAGAAGTTTGCCTAGAGGATGTACCATCTGAACATCTTAAATGATGAGTCAGAGTAGGCTGGAAGCTTTGGGGTGCTGTGTATAGTTGCTCAGTTATGTCCAACATGTTGCAACCCCATGGACTATAGCCCGCCAGGCTCCTCTGTCCATAGGGATTTTCCAGGCAAGAACACTGGAGAGGCTTGCCATGCCCCTCTCCATGTCTGGCTGTGGACATGGAGTCTCTTTCTCTCTCATCTCCTTACACAGTTGTTCTGGCTCATCTTGGGGAGGAGGATCTGCGTTAGTTTCTCAGAGCTGCCATAACGGATTACCAAAACCAGTTGTTTTAAGACAGAGACGTGTCCTTGCTGGTCCCAGGGGCCGGAAGTCTGAGAGCAAGGTGTCAGCATGCCCACTCCCTCTGCAGGCTCTGGGGGAGCTTCTTTCCTTCTTCCAGTGTCTGGGGGCTCCAGGCGTTCCATCTCACTCCCCATCTTCACATGGTCTTTGTCTCTTCCCCATCTCTGTGTCCTCTCTTCTCCTAAGGACACTGGGCCTCTGATTTAAAGCTCCCCTAATCTACTAGTATGACCTTGTCTTAACCACATCTGCAAAGACCCTATTTCCAAAAAGGTTATAGTCTCAGGTTCCAAGTGGATATGGTTTTTGGAGAGGACACCTCAGCTCACTACAGGGTGGTGGAAAGATCTCTGGACTCGAAGTATGAGACTGCAGATGGCTAGCACACAGTAGGTACTTTGTAGATGCTACTGTGTTTTCTTTCTCCTTTCTTTTCAATCCTATAATGTCTCTGTCTTCGTCCACTCAGACAACATCCTAAGTCCACCAGCTCCGTGTGCGCATCCTACCCCGCACCCATGATGGCTGGGGGCCGTGTTGATGAGAGCTGGGGCTTTACAGCTTACTGCATGCTGGGTGTTGGGGTAAGGGCTTTACCTGAGATCTGTCCTTTAAGCCTCACCCTTGGAGGTCATTGTCCCTCTTTTACAATAAAGAAACCAAGATCAGAGAACTGGAGCAACCGTTCCAAGGTCTACACCCCAGTCAACTGGCTGAAATAGAATCTGGACACAGGTCTGCACTGGCTCAAACCCATTCCCTTCTTCGGAAGATTTAGACACATGCTATTTAATCATTCAAGTACATATTTTGCAAGTGAGCTATAAAAATGAATATTGCTTTTGATTCTGTAATCTAGGGTTTCTCAGTCTTGACATTATTGACATTTGGGGCCAAATAACTATCTGATATGCTGGCTGTCCCGTGCCTTGCTGGGTACTTAGCAGTATCCTTGGCCTCTGCCCAGCACAGGCAAGTAGCCTCACCTCAGGTCATCAAAAACTGTCTCTAGACCTTGCCAGCTGTCCCCTGGGGAACAGAGTCACTCTGTTAATAATCGCTGCTCCACTCCCATCCTCTCAGTAACCCTAAGCAGCACCTACAGTACTGTCCATCTCGTGTGATGTGTCTGTGTATGTGTGTTAGTCACTCAGTTGAGTCCGACTCTTTGCAACCCCGTGGACTAGCCCGCCAGGCTCCTCTGTCCATGGGACTCTCCAGGCAAGAATACTGGAGTGGGTTGTCATGCCTTTCTCCAGGGGAATCTTCCTAACCCAGGGATCAAACCCAGGTCTGCTGCATTGCAGGCAGATTCTTTACCAGCTAAGCCACTGGGGAAGCCCCCCTCATTTGACAGATGATCAAACTGAGACTCAGGGCAGGGTGTGGGGAGTGACCTGAAGTACCTAGTCACAGAAAAACTGCAGTGGGAAGACTGCAGGGTGGACTCGGGGTAGGAGGAAGAGGCAGCCTGACCCCTAAACTCGAAGGGAAAGGGCAGAAGCAGTGCCAGCAACCAGTCCTAACCTTCCTGAGACCCAGAGCTGACTTCACAGCAGGGTCTAGTTCAGAGTGGAATGGGAGGCTTCACAGACTATGTGCTTTTAATAATGTTTAAATAAAACATGGGAGCATGGGTATGATCTCCGCACTGAGCCTGGCTCGTCAGCAGCCCAGGGAGAGTCATAAATAGTTAATAGACAACCACTTATGGCTCTACTGTTAAACCCGACATCAATTATATATGGTTCATGAATTATGTATCTGGTGTTACTTTGGGGTATATTTTCCACCTCTGGGGGAAAAGAATGAAAAGAATGTGAGGCCTAACAGAGAAGGGATGGCTCTCTTCCATATTGGTGAATTTCCCTTGAGGAGGGAGCCTCGCGTGGATGCAGTGGGGAGGTTCCAGCAAACTTAGACCTGTGCCTTGTTGGATATTTAGCAGCATCCCTGGCCTGGGGAGACTCATCCCCAGGAGGAGAGCGGGGGCTGTGGTGTGCCGGCTGGGTTAACACCCGGCTCTGCGGGGTAGGTGGAGTCCCGGCTTGTAGTGTTTTCCAACCTCTCTGATGTAAATCCTCCCCCTGGGCTGGTGGCCAGCCAGCAGTGTGACATCACGGAGGGCGGTGCTGGGAAGCCTCGCAGAGCAGCACTGTTATATGGTGTCCTCACCAGACAGGTGTGATAGACAGGAGCTCTCCAGATCCCCTGCACTGGCAGGGGGGTTCTTAACCACTGCGCCACCAGGAAAAGTCTCACCTTTGCTTTCAGTGTGATTTATTTAATTACTTGTAAGTTGACATTATTCAGCTTTTAATGATACATAGCTGTGTAACAGCTGGCTCCCAGAATTCCTGAACATTCAGCCATCAGCTCTTGCCAGCCAATAAGGAACTAGTTCCAGCACATGGCAGGCTCGGCGTCTCCGTGGGGGTGGGGTCGCCCTGCCCTGAGAATACAAGGAGCAGAAGTGGTGAGTCAGAAGGCTCTTAAATCACATCTCATCACTTGCTGACTGCCTTTTTTTTTTTTTTTAAGCCAGATTACACCAGTCTGAGAGCTCTGTCCTCTTGAGAACGTTCTTTCACTTCATATATGAAAGGGGTGGTCATCTGAGTTAAATTCACCCATTCCAGTCCATTTTAGTTTGCTGATTCCTAGAATGTCGACGTTTACCCTTGCCATCTCTTGTTTGACCACTTCCAATTTGCCTTGATTCATGGAGCTGACATTCCAGGTTCCCATGCAATATTGCTCTTTACAGCATCAGACCTTGCTTCTATCACTAGTCACATCCACAGCTGGGTATTGTTTTTGCTTTGGCTCCATCCCTTCATTCTTTCTGGAGTTATTTCTCCACTGATCTCCAGTAGCATATTGGGCACCTAATGACCTGGGGAGTTCCTCTTTTGGTATCCTATCATTTTGCCTTTTCATACTGTTCCTGGGGTTCTCAAGGCAAGAATACTGAAGTGGCTTGCCATTCCCTTCTCCAGTGGACCACATTGTGTCAGACCTCTCCACCGTGACCTGCCCGGATGGTGATGGACAGGGAGGCCTGGCGTGCTGTGATTCATGGGGTCTCAGAGAGTCAGACACTCTGAGCTACTGAACCGAACTGAACTGATGAAAGAGGTGGGATCATATTGACTCAGAAAGACTGAAGCGAGTAAGCCACGGCACGCTCCTCGCTCTGCCTGCCACGTAACTGCCCCTCTGGCATGCTGGCTGCCCTGTCTCCCTCTCTAGTTCCCTTCTTCCTGTCTTCTGAGATTCTGGCCGCAGGTGCCAAGGGCTTCAGGAAGCCCAAAGCCAGATTCTGTGTAGTTTTCATGTTCGCTTTTGCTTTGTTTTGGTTTGAAGCCACCCAAACACCCACGTTTCCAAACTCTAGGTCAGATCACAGCCTCCCTCCTGCCAGCTACACCCAGGGGCATCCACCAAGCCCAGAGTTAAGGGTTTGATTTTAGAAAGCTCTCAGTGTTTGTCTCTCACCAATGACTCTGAATTTTAGAGCATAAAGATGAGTTATTTTGTCTTGGCACTGGAGTATTTAAAAAGGCATCCCACGTGGAGAGCATTTGGGGCCATGCTGCTGCTGCTAAGTCACTTCAGTCGTGTCCGACTCTGCGACCCCATAGACGGCAGCACACAGGCTCCCCTGTCTCTGGGATTCTCCAGGCAGGAACACTGGAGTGGGTTACCATTTCCTTCTCCAGTGCATGAAAGTGAAAAGTGAAAGTGAAGTCACTCAGTTGTGTCTGACTCTTAGTGACCCCATGGACTGCAGCCTACCAGGCTCCTCTGTCCACGGGATTTTCCAGGCAAGAGTATTGGAGTGGGATGCCATTGCCTTCTCCCTTTGGGGCCAAGAGCAGGGTGTAAATAACACCTTTTATAGCTCTCTTGACGGGGAGATAGCTCTCCTAATTACTGTCCCGTTATCTCAGCGTGATCCAAAGCGACCTGACACGTTTCCTAAACTCCCTGTTCACATGCCATGTCTTTCCCCACTAGGAATGGCCTCCCATATTCTCAGAGAACTGGCAGGGAAAACACGGCCTTTGTGTCACTCGGCCTGCCAGCACTGAGGGCCCCTCCTGCTTGTCTCCACACAGAGGTTTCCATACGAGAGAAATTTGTTCCTAAAAAGGACTTAGAACCTCGTGTCACCAGCCCCAGATGTATTTCTGAAACTTGAATTTTCCTGAGCTCTCCTGATCCCAGGTGGTGAATGCGCTTCGATTCAAGAGATGTTATCATCTAATGAAATGAGTTTCTTTGCATCTGCCTCTGAGATGAGATATCTAGATAATAAAATCTATTACGGGAAGCCTACCTAGGAGTAATTGGGTCTATTACTCCCTGACTTATGGCTGTGTTTCAGCATCAAAAACAGGCGCTCCAGTAATTAATCAGAATTTAAAGTTGCTAATACCAATTACACACAACGTGTGCAGTCTGGAGATGGCAAACTGAAGAGCAAATACTAATCTCGTCCCCAGAGACTTCATCAGTTGAACTCTTGTCACTTGAGACTTGCTGGAAATTAGAATAACTTAACTCCCCAAAGTTAATTACTTTATAAAAGGTGAGGCGGGGGAGATATTGGTTGAATGGTACAGGTGTATATTAAATTATTAAAATAAATCCAGTTGAAATGTTTAGATGAGGTTAAGCCACACTTAACTGCATGTCAGAGAGGCTTGGGAAGGTCAGTCTTCACAACTGAAAAAGCACCGTCCCTGTCCCAGTTGAACATCTTCAGGAGATAGTGATCCCAGGGAGCCCCCAGTCAGACTCTTATGTTTTAAATTCATTTCCAAACCATAACTTGGTTTGAAAGATAATTCATCTCTTTCTAGTGCTTTCTTTTTTCTTCTTTGGCTGAACTGAAACCACAAGAAAGTAGAAGGAGATCTCAGAACTTGCGGATAAAGCAAGCAGTGGTAAAGAAAATCTGGCTGGTTTGGAATTGCAAGTGTAGATGAATAAACATGGATGACTGAACTGGTCTAAGTTAGAGCTCTTTTGGTTTTAAGCGGCAGAAACAAACCTCAGATTGGCTTAAGCAAAAGGGAATTTATCACTTATTCTAATGAACTGGTCCTTCATAGAAAAAAAGAGATTTTGCTTACCTTTACCCTTGTACATGAAATTAAAAGATGCTTGCTTCTTGGAAGAAAAGTATGACCAACCTAGACAATATATTAAAAAACAGAGACGTTACTTTGCCAAAAAAGGTCTGTAGTCAAGGCTATGGTTTTTCCAGTAGTCATGTATGAATGTGAGAGTTGGACCATAAAGAAAGCTGAGTGCTGAAAAATTGATGCTTTTCAACTGTGATGTTGGAGAAGACTCTTGAGAGTCCCTTGGCCTGCTAGGAGATCCAATAGTCCATCCTAAAGGAAATCAGTCCTGAATATTCATTGGAAGGACTGATGCTGAGGCTCAAACTCCAATATTTTGGCCACCTGATGTAAAGAACTGACTCATTGGAAAAGACCCTGATGCTGGGAGGGCTTGAAGGCGGGAGGAGAAGGGGACAACAGAGCATGAGATGGTTAGTGGCATCACTGACTCAATGGGTATGAATTTGAGCAAGCTTTGGGAGTTGGTGATAGACAGGGAGGCCTGGCGTGCTGCAGTCCATGGGGTTGCAAAGAGTCAGATCCAACTGAGCAAATGAACTGAACCCTCAAACATGGCTTGGCACATACTAGGCATAAAATATTTTCCCTGGTGGCTCAGAGGGTAAAGTGTCGGTCTGTAATGTGGGAGAGCCGGGTTTGATCCCTGGGTTAGGAAGATCCCCTGGAGAAGGAAATGGCAACACACTCTGGTACTCTTGCCTGGAAAATGCCGTGGATGGAGAAGCATGGTAGGCTACAGTCCAGTTCAGTTCAGTCGCTCAATCGTGACTGCTATTTGCGACCCCATGAATTGCAGCACACCAGGCCTCCCTGTCCATCACCAACTCCTGGAGTTAAGGCTGTATATTGTCACCCTGCTTATTTAACTTATATGCAGAGTACATCATGAGAAATGCTGGACTGGAAGAAACACAAGCTGGAATCAAGATTGCCGGGAGAAATATCAATAACCTCAGATATGCAGATGACACCACCCTTATGGCAGAAAGTGAAGAGGA
>SJYC01044880.1:0-47233 GCA_006408675.1 Madoqua kirkii | reverse complement strand
TGTGATATTGAATGGTTTGCCTTGGAAACAGAGAGATCATTCTGTCATTTTTGAGACTGCATCCAAGTACTGCATTTCGGACTCTTTTGTTGACCATGATGGCTCTTCCATTTCTTTTGAGGGATTCCTGTCCGCAGTAGTAGATATAATGGTCATCTGAGTTACATTCACCCATTGCAGTCCATGTTAGTTCACTGATTCCTAGAATGTCGACGTTCACCCTTGCCATCTCCTGTTTGACCACTTCCAATTTGCCTGGATTCATGGACCTGACATTCCAGGTTCCTCTGCAATACTGCTCTTTACAGCATCGGCCCTGCTTCTGTCACCAGTCACATGCATAGCTGGGTATTGTTTTTGCTTTGGCTCCATCCTTTCATTCTTTCTGGAGTCATTTCTCCACTGATCTCCAGTAGCGTGTTGGGCGCCTACCTACCTGGGGAGTTCCTCTTTCAGTATCCTATCATTTTGCCTTTTCATACTGTTCCTGGGGTTCTCAAGGCAAGAATACTGAAGTGGTTTGCCAATCCCTTCTCCAGTGGACCACATTCTGTCAGACCTCTCCACCATGACCTGCCCGTCTTGGGTTCCCCCACAGGCATGGCTTAGTTTCACCGAGTTAGACAAGGCTGTGGTCCTAGTGTGATTAGATTGACTAGTTTTCTGTGAGTATGGTTTCAGTGTGTCTGCTTTCTGATGCCCTCTTGCAACAGCTACCATCTTACTTGGGTTTCTTTTACCCTGGGTGTTGGATGTGGGCTACAGTCCATGTAGTCACAAAGAGTGGGACATGACTGAGCGACTTCACTTTCAGTTTTCACTTTCACTTTCAGGCATAAAGAATGCACACTGAACAAGCATAACAGAAGTGGCCGAGAACTGGGAGACTGGGTGCAAACCTCAGTGCCGCCACTTCCTGCTGTGTGCCTTTGGTCCAGACGCTCACCGTCTGTGTCTCTGTCACCTTATTAAATGGGGGTAATTATTGCAAGTCCCTCACAGCCTTTCAGGGGAGATTTAATGAGACAGTGCATTTAAATGCTTATCACAGTGCCAGGCACAAAGCAAACGCACCGTCACAGCATCAGCATCATCATTGTCTTAATCTGTTCTGGCTGTTGTGACAAAATACTGCAGACCGGGTGGCTGCTAAACAACAGAAATGTAGCACTCTAGTTCCAGAGGTTGGGAAGTCCAAGGTCAGGTCACCAGCACGGCCGCACTCTTGTGAGGGTTCTCTTCCTGGTTCATAGCTAGTGCTTCTTGCTGTGTCCTCAAGTGGTGGAAAGGTCAAGGACTCTCTCTGCCGTCCAATCCCATTCACGTGGGCTCCATCCTCTTGACCTAATCACCTCCAAAGGCCCCACCTACAAATACCATCGCCTCGAGGGTGAGGATTTCAACAGGGAAATGAAGTGCAGGCAGGCATTCAGACCAAGCGGTCATCATCACTGTCACCTCCATCATCACCACCCCCACCATCATCATCAAATCACTACTACCCCCATCTCATTATTGTCATTGTGACCACCAGTCCCCCCCCCACCATCATCTTCATTACCATCCCTGCCCCCACCACTACCGGCATCACCACAGGGGGAGACCTAGCACAGAAGAGCCCCTGGGAGGAGAGACTGAGCTTCCAAGCAGAGGCATAAGCCTAGGCAGTGGGTAAATCATTCCCAGCTGGACAGTCCTGGGAATATCTCCGATGTGCTATGTCCCCCTTGTGACGTGGGGTCCATAGACGCCTCCTTAGCTGTGCTCAGTGTCCTGGGCACCAGTCTCATTGGGATTCTGTTCTTTGCCCAGTCTTGCCTTGCCTGCATTCCCGGTGAATGACACGGAGCCCATCCTGCTGCATGTCACCCCTGGCACACTCCCACTCAGATAATTAGAATCAACACATTCATTTCCCTAACAGCATTCTTCTCTTCCCTCCTGAAAAGTTTTCAAATGGAAGAAGAACGGCAGAAACAAGCTCCATCTGTCCTTGTTCAGACAATTTTCAGCTGTCCACAGCTGACATCCACCCGGCTGGGCAGCCAAGCCAGGCTTCCTGTTCGCATTTGGTGGGAGGTGACACGGTTGATGCTGATATTAAAGTCTGGCAGTGGCTTAGACTCACAGCACCCTGCTGCTGCTGCTGAGTCGCTTCAGTCGTGCCCGACTCTGTGCGACCCCATAGACGGCAGCCCACCAGGCTCCCTTGTCCCTGAGATTCTCCAGGCAAGAACACTGGAGTGGGTTGCCATTTCCTTCTCCAATGCATGAAAGTGAAGAGTGAAAGGGAAGTCACTCAGTCATGTCCCACGCTCGGCGACCCCATGGACTGCAGCCTTCCAGGCTCCTCCATCCATGGGATTTTCCAGGCAAGAGTACTGGAGTGGAGTGCCATTGCCTTCTCCGATCCTGCTGTAGGGAGGCTTAAAAACAAACACTTGGGGAATCCTTCCGACTACAGCCTTTGTGAGCTAATTGTTTGGCGGGTGGGGAAAAAAGATGACTGATGTGACTTCTCAGCAAACAAAAGGAAAACAACTCAGGAAATAACATGATTTTCACTTCTTCCTGAGAGTATGTCCAAATTACAAGAGGTTGCATCTAATTTGCAAATGTTTTCTGTAAAGGCCAAGGTAGTAAATAGTTTAGACTTTTGCAGGCCTTACTATATCTGTCACAGCTACTCAACTCTGCTGTAGCACAAACGCAGCCAGAGAATGAGTCAATGAACAATGCATGTTCCAATAAAACTTTATTTATAAACACAGGCACAGGCCAGATTTGACCCAGGGAGCCGGAGTTTGCACCTTGTTTGAAACAAGTTGAAAGGGTTTCATCAAGTGTTGGGATTTGCACAGCAAACTCACAGACCTACTTTAGAGGTTTCAAGGGGCCCCACTCAGACTTGGGCCCATGTTGAGGACGATTTGCCTGGTTCAGACCACGTGTTTCCCAGGACAGCATCTGGCCTCTGGAAAGGGATTGAGAGGAGGGAGGAGCTTCAGTAGGCTGCCGCCGACATGTTTCCTGGCACCGGGAGAAAAACTGAGGGAAACCAGTGAGAGGGCATTGGACCTATACCTGCTTTCCCGAAGGCCCCCTGAGCCGAACAGGAGATGACCCTAAGCACCTGCAAGGGCAGGACAGAGCGACCTGGGAGAGCCCGGGGCCCCGCTGTGAGGTAATAAGTCTGTTCATCCCAGAGGCTGGTGCCACTGAGCTGTAACCTTGAGATGTGCAGGGAAAAGAGACAGCGGAGAGCTTGTCGGTTGTGTTTCCTTCCTGCTGGGTCAATAAATGAATACATGGACCATGAGCGGCCAAGTGGCTGTTGTAATATTAGATTCCATCAAAAGGAAGATCACAGAAGTGCATGGAGGGAGCTTCCTTCCACGTCTCCGCGTCTCCCCGCTGGGAGCCGGGCTTGCTGTTGTCGCAGTCTGGGCGGAGGGAGGCAGGGAGGCCAGGAGCTGACAGGTACTGCCTGTGCGCCGTGGCCCACCTCGTGCCCCGTCTCGTTAAATCAGCACTTTGAACCCTGTGAGCGAGGTGGTATTTTTTATCTCTCTCACACACATTTTAAAGAGGCTTGGAAGAGGTGAAGTGACTTGCCCAAGGCTGGATGGCTTGGCAACAGGACATGTAATCAGTCTCTTAGGCGCCAAAACCTGTGCTCTCAGTCGGAATGGTCTTTCTGAGAGCGGAGTGCCCACGGATCGCCCAGGGCTGCTGTTAAGACGTCCAGCCTGAGTCCACGGATCTGGGACAGGGCGAGAGTCTTGTGTGACTGGCAGCGTGGTGGTGCAGCTGCTGCTGGCGGCGCATGGACCGCATGGGCGTGTGGCTGCCGGCGCCTCACACCCTCTCCTTACTTCAAAGCTGCGGGAGTCACCAGTTGGGGAGCTCTATGTTTTCAGGATGAGGTCACTCAGCAAGTGGGAAGTGGTTTGTTCAGGCTTCAAGTCCACATCTGTCTCATCCGGAGTCTGTGTCTTAAGTTTTTCCCCACCGTTACGCCTTTAGCTTGGCCCTCAGCTGGGGTCGATTTTGCCCCTCATGGAGTATTTGCAGATCTGGAGACATTTTTGTTTGGCACAACTTAAGGACAGAGCGCTGCATCTGTCTAGTGGGTTAGAGGCCAGGGATGCTGTCTCTCAGTATCCTGAAACACCCAGGACCACTCTCCTGCCCTTGCAACAGAGGATCATGTGGCCCTGGACGACAGTAATACTGACGTCGAGAAACCCTGCACTTGAACTCAGCCTCCTTCAGTCCAGAAAACCAAGTCCATCCAGAGCCCCTCTCTGGAGAGCGCATAGTGCCCTTGAACTAGACAAGTCAGCGTTTGAAAGCATCCCACAAAAGCGGCATGAATCAGCAAGGATCATAACTAACAAAAACGTCCATTTCCCAGTCAGTGGGTGGAACTTTCCTCTACTCTGAAATGAGGCCAGGGTGTTTGGGTCTCTGTCACATGCTCTAGCCTCAGCAGATGGAAGTCAGTCAAGTCTAGAAATGACTATCTTAATCTCTGGTCTTTGTCAGCTCAGGCCTGGCTGCCTGGTGTTGATCGGTTCCTTTTGCTGTTTGTATTGCCCGTGCTGTTTTCTCTGACAGTAGCTCCCCAACCTCCACCTGTTCCTCGGCCAGACGGCATCGACTCTGGTCCAAGCCCAGGAAGGGCCAGAATCCAGCATTGATCACCAATACCAATAACTCTGGTCCGGGTTCTTCCTGATCAATTCTTGGGGAGACGGTATCTAATAATACAAGACTATTGATGAGGGTTGATTTACCTAGGGAGAGGGGCGGGAATTGCTTTCCCCACTTACCACAGTTCATTCGTGATGGTACTTTGGTTTGTTTGAGAATGCCAGCCGGGGCTTTGGTTATGATGAAGCCATCAGATGCATCTGAAAAAAGATGTGAAGAAGGAAGCAATGTGATAAATAGCGTTTCGGATGCACCCAGCTCTTCACAGTTTACAGAGCACCTGAATGTGCACGAGCCTCCCACTGCTCTGTGCTGAAGATCAGGCAGGGACTGAATTGCCGCCTCCTGTGAGGTTGAGGGGGCAGCCTCGAGGGTGAGCTTTTGGTGCCTGGGGAGTCGGTGCGGAGGCAGGGCCCGTTGCCAGGTCCCGAGGCCTGGGTGGGGCTCAGTCTCCCTGTGCTGACCCTTGCGGGCCGTGCCTGCCTGGCACAGCTGGTGGAATGTGGTCCTGTGCTTTGGCCACTGCTGGCTTGGGTGACGTTACCCCCAGCCTGTCTTCCGACTTCTGGACCCCCGGCCAGGTCTCTCCTGGGACATTCTGGACGCCTCCGGGTGCTGACAGGGACGAGACTGAACTTGCCCTAAGGGGTTGGCCCGTTGGCAGTCGCGGTTCTGTCTGAGAGCAGGAAAGAGGGATGATGTTTATCAAGCATAAAACTCCCTATGTTTTATGCAGCATCTCAAGCACTTCCCATCTATGAGTCTTCAGCCATACCCACAGTGCGGTGACGCAGTCAGCACTCCCGCTTTACAGATGAGGAGACTGAGGGTCAGGGAGGTGGGGGGCAGACTGCTCACAGTCATGCTAGAAGTGGTGGAGCTGGGTTGCAAGCCCTTGTTTGTGTCAGCTGAGCACCCGTGGTGATTAGACTGCATGCTGCCCCCACTGTCAATGCAGAACTGGAGAATTTAAAGCTGAAGCACTTATGGGATGAGTTCTAAGTTCCAGGTGCTGCTTTAGGCATTTGGGATATTAGGCTGGGTACAGCCCTACTCAAAGGAACTCAGTATAACAGGAAATTAGAAATTAATTACACTCTGGTGGGGTGTGTGTTTAACCTAGGGCCTTGTCCCAGTGCCCAGAGGTGAAAGTGACTGATTCTATCGAGGAGAGCCAGAGAGGTCACCCAGAAGAGGTGGCTGTGGAATGAGTCTGGAAGGATGAATAAGAGTTCGCTTGTCAGAGCAAAGCAGCAAGTTTCAGGTGGAGGAATGGTAGGTGTGAAGGCACAGAGGCGTGAAAGGGCACAGCACGGCTGGGCGCTGGTGAAGACTGTGGTGATTACTGGTGTATGAGTGCAGAGCGTGGGCAGTGGAAGGAGAGGAACCTTGGAAGGTGGGTGAGAGAAAGGCTCCGGAAGGCTTGCTCGGCTCAGCTGCACAGTCTGGACTTGGGGAAGTGAAGAAGCACTGAGGCTCTCGAGCAGGAGAGGACTTGATCAGATTAAAAAGATTCTCCCCTAGATGCTGTGTGGACTACGGATTGCGAGGGGGCTGTATTGAAGAGAGAAGGGCTAGTTTAAGACGATGAGAAGCCTCAGGAGATGGTGATGGACACTGAATTTACAAAGCGATGGAGAGCAGAGGAAGGAAGCAGAGACCAGCCCACTGTGTTGATGAGATTCTTGAGGCTCAGAGGAGGAGCTGGGGGTACATAGTAATAAGTCGTCCTCACACTTCAACGTCTTTGGATGGAAATCCCAGAGGCCAGTTGTGAAGTTTCAAAGTCCGATCTCTCCATTTCCACAGTCACGTGGGGTTGTGGGTTGGGGAGATCTATGAGCTTCATTTCCATTTAAATTGAAATAAGACATGTCAAAGGTGGCGTGATAATTACTGCCTGGAACAATGGCTCTCTGATGCGGGAAACAGTGTCGGTGTACTCTGTACAGAGAAT
The DNA here is from genome assembly GCA_006408675.1 of Madoqua kirkii. Classification (NCBI taxonomy): domain Eukaryota; kingdom Metazoa; phylum Chordata; class Mammalia; order Artiodactyla; family Bovidae; genus Madoqua; species Madoqua kirkii. The sequence goes on along the minus strand of SJYC01044880.1, from coordinate 40,560 downwards.
TTCTCCATCTGAGACTTAATTATGTTGATATAATTATTCGTCTGTCAGGAAAATCGGGTGGCACAGATATGTCATATTTGCGTTGCAGCAGAAAAAATGAAAAGCCTCTTTGGCATTTTTAAGGAGGCAGTGGGTGGGTGGCTCTGGGAAGCTGGGGGCAGGGTGTTTGGGGTTCAGCCCAGGTCAGGATGCCTGTCTGCAGCAGCGGGTTTTGTGAGGCCCCCTCGGGTGTCAGCCTCAAGAGGGTTGGACTCCGGTGACAGTTCTATGCCCCTTCCTGAAGATGCTGTGGGAGAAGTCAGAGGCTGGGGGTGATTCTAGGGCTGGGAGGGCTGGGAGCTCTGAGTGGTTAGAACTGTAAGGAACTTTAGAGAAGTTTTATTGGCAAACCTCGTGACCCTGAGACGCACAGCAGAGTTGCCTGCTGGTGTCTCCAAGCCTGATCATGCTGCCCTCCCCCATCCCATCTGCCAGCCCCAGAGACCCTCAGCCCCATCCCCCTGCTGTGTGTGAGAGTCTCCTGCCCTCCCGGGGAAGCTGTGCTTCCTGCCACGCCCCACTTGTCAGGGGAAACATGGGACCCAAAGAATCAAGTACAGAGCCCCCTTCTCAGACTGCAGCCCCAGCCCATGGCGCTGTTATAACTCAAGTAGCTGCAGCCGGGGTTTAGGCAAAAAGTGGCTTTATCCAAAGTGTGAGAACAGAGAAAGGAGAGAGGACTGCTTGCTGACGGTGAGACGGCCTGGGTGGGACTGGCTCAAGTTCTGCTACTGCTGCCGCCACCCTGGGGCCCAGCAACCGTGGCCAGCCGGCGTCCTGCCCTGAGCTCAGCCTGGGCCCCTGCTATGTGATGTGCGTGTCCACAGATCTTTGCGTGCTGCTTGGATGCGCGTAGTGAGTGCACCTGAGACTGTCTGCAGCCCGGCTCTTCACCTCCTAGATTTTGAACAGCCCGAGTCACCCAAAATACTAACTGTCCAGAAAGCGATTAAGACTCTTGGGCAGTAGCTGGGGGCATTTTAAAACAATCAGCCAGAAACGTGAGAAGGGAAGGGAAGGAAGGACGGCAAGCAGGTGCCCAGAGCCCCACGCTGTCTTCTGCCTGGGGGAGGGGGGTGGGCAGGCTCCAGGGTCCCCTGCTTGTGTAACTCCCTTCTGCCTTTACTATGAAACTCTTTTACCTGATTGTGTGTCAGATAGATGTGTCTGTACACACCTGTAGAAGTGAACACAGAGTGGAAATACAGCAACACAGTTACTAAGAAGGATTGTCCTGCAGGTAACAGACTTAAGGGCATCTTTCTTCTATTTTTTGGCTACGGGTTGAACCTGTACCCCTGCAGTGGAAGCACAGTATCTCAGTCACTGGATTACCAGGGAAGTCCCAGGGGCAATTTTTAGTTGTTGTTTTAAATATATTTTCTAAATTCTCTTTTGTGAACCCTATTAGAACCAGAAAAGAAAGGAAATTGTGTCTCAAAAAAAAAAAGAAAGATCCCACAATATTCGTTTGTTTGGTTTGCCGTAGCCCAGTACCCCAGGTAGCTTGGTGAAACAGCAACATACTGTCTCACGTTCTGGACATGAGAAGCCTGAAATTAGTGTGTTCACAGGGCCTTGCTCCCCTGAAGGTGCCAGAGAAGAAACTGTTTCGTGCCTTTGACCTGGCAGTTTGCTGGCAAACTTTGATGTTCCTACGATTCTAAGTGCGTCCCCCCAACCTTCTGTCTCCATGCAGCGCTCTCCCTCTGAGTCTTCACTTCATCTCCCCTTTCTTTGTGACCATCTCCTTTCCCAAATCTCCCTCCTCTTTTAAGGAGACAGTCGCTGGATGGGGCCCATTCTCATGACCTCATTTTAACTGAATTGCCTCTGTGAAGATCTGGTCTCCATGTACAGTTGCATTCCGAGCCACTGGGGATTAGGATTTAAACATATCTTGGGGCGGGGGGAAGATACATAACAGAATCTATAAACAAATGTGTTCCGAGAAGAATTTCAGGATTCCTACAGGGTTTTCCTCGGAGAACGGGAGAGTTGGTCGAGATGAGGCCTATGTGTGAAGAAATGTCCGTGTTACTGTGGGAACCAGCTTCTGGGCAGCTTCTCAGTGGTCCCCATCTCTGAGTCCATACCCCTGTATAGCCTCCTCTGTCTTTTTTTTTTTAAGCGTTTATGTATTTACTTGGCCGCACCAGGTCCTAGCTGTGGTGCACGGGCCTTTGAGCTCCTTTGCAGCACATGGCATCTTTAGTTGCAGCATGCAGGGCTGTATTTTAGTCGCAGCACCCATACTCTGAGCTGTGGGATCCAGTTCCCTGACCAGGGATGGAACCTGGGCCCGCTGCACTGGGAGCGTGGAGTCTTAGCCATTGAGCCACAGAGGATGTCTCAGCCTCCTCCATGTTGTGTCAGAGCTGGTTCATGTGACCAGCAGATTGTCAGCAGCGATGATATGTCCCTTGAGGCTGGGTTCTGAAAGGTCTTGGGTGTTTCCCTTGCTCTCCTTCGGATCACTTGCTCTGGTGAAACCAGCAGCCACCACGTCATGCAGACACTCAAGCAGCTCAGTGGAGCCCTCCTGGCAGGGGACCGAGGCCTCCAACCGATAGCCTTGTCGGTGAACTTATTTGGGAAGGACTCTCCAGCTTCAGGGAGACCTTCAGACCAGCGTAGCCCTGGCTGACATCTTCACTAGAACATCATGATAAAACCTGTATGAGTTTCCCATCACTCTTGTAGCAAATTACCACAAACTTGATAGCTTTAAAATGACACTGTTTATTCTCTGTTAACGATAAGGTCAGAAGTCCAAAATGAGTCTCACGGGGTTAAAGTCAAGGTGAAAAGAGGCCTAGCTCCTTCTGGCGGCCCCAGGGAATGGCCTGCTCTTTGCATCCTCCAGCTTATAGGGAGCCAGCATTTCTTGGCTCCTGGCTGCATCACTCCAATCGGGGATTCCATCATTACATCACTGCTTTCTTCCCCATGGACCCCCCTTGTCTCCCTTATATAAGGACCCTTACGGTTACAGTTAGGGCCCACCCAGAATATCCACAGAATCCAGGATAATCCCTCATCTCAAGATTTTTGATTTAGTGACATCTGCAAAATTCCCCTTGTCATCCAAATCCAACATATTCACATGTTTTGGGGATTAGGACGTGGGCATCTTTAGGAGCCTTATTCATCCTCCCTTAGACCGTGAGCCAGAACCACATAGATAAGCCACCTCTGAATTCCTGGCCCACAGAAAACCGTGAGAGATAATGAATGATATTTGATATTTCAAAATGACTAGGTGTTGAGGCAATTTGTTATGTAGCAGTAAATAACTAACGCAGACTGGAGGTTGTAATCTAGCATTTGGTTGTAACACTTGGCACTCATAATTCTGGATTTATTGCAGTGTCTTCCTTGAAATATGCAGGTAGAGAAGTGTGCAAATCACAAAAGTATACAGTTGGATGAGTTTTTTTTTTTTTACAGACTGAAAACACCCTCGTCTGTCTTTAGTCGTGAAGCCTGGGATGTAGCCCAGATGCTCTGTACCTGTAATTCTCCTGTGTCTTCTCAGATTCATTCTCACCCCTTCTCTGCTCTGAACGACAGGAAGCTGTTTTCCCAGCTTGCCTTCTGGTAGGTTCAGCCAGTGGAAGGCAGTGCCGGAGAAGAGAGAGTGTTCTCCCTCTCTCTACACTACCTTGAGGAGGGGGGCAGGCCTGGCCGCAGCTCGGCCTCTGTGAGCCCGCGTCCCATCAGGGACCCTCCTCGCTGGCAGCAGCGCCTGCTGGGCAGCCCTGCCGTTGCCCGACTTCTTGCCTTTTCCTTCCAGCTCTGGGGGAGCAGTACCTGCCTGCTGTTGCTAATCTCTTCTGGCTTCTCATCTTCCCCATCACCTGGAAAACCAATTCCCTATATTAAATTCCTCTGGTTGAGTGGTCTAGAGTGATTTCTATCTTCTTGACTGATAGAGGCTTCCATGGAGGCATTACATTAAATCCTTCTGACTTCAACAAAAAAGCATCAGGTTCATAGAATTCATTTTTTGAAAAATGAGGCTGTCCTCACTATACATTCCCTGCAGGTTTCATATTTTCAAAGTCTTTTTTGGAAAGAAGGAAACGGGAGCATTTGTTGCGTATCGAGTTCGAGCCACGGTATTAGGTATACCAGCTGTAAGCAGTTTACACTGTTTCACTTGTTCCTCCCAGTACTGTTCATCCTGGAGTAATATTGTCATCCTAACAGATGAGGGCCTGGAAGCCAGAAAGGGCTGGTGGCTCTTGAGCAGTTACATGGCGCTTCATGTTCACCTTGTCCTGAGGCCAGCGCTCCTCCCGCTGCTCCCACGGTGGTGCGGTGGGCATCTCCCCCTCCCCGCCCACCAGGGTGGCTCCCTAGGTGTGGTGCGCTTCAGCTTCCCTCGGTCCCAGAGAGCACCCCTCAGTTGCAAGGAGAAATACCCCCTACCCAACCAGCTAATAAAAGTTTCTTCTTTGAGGACTGAGGGGGCATTTCCAGAACGACTGAGGTTATTTAAAGTGTTGGCAGGGTTGACAGTTCCAGTTGATGCTGGCGGATGGAGCAGAGGGCAGCCCCGGGGAGAAGTACTTAGCTGGGCCCCACACTGCCTGCGATCTATTAGACCTGCCTGCCGCAGGCGAAGAAAAGGGACAGAGGGCTTGTGAGATTATTTCCTGCCCCTTTGGAAACAGGCAGGCCTGAGCTTGAACCTGTGCGTCACTGTCCAGCTGGGTGACTTTGGGCTCTCTGACGAGTCACTGTGTCTGTCGCATCGTTAAAATACAGTAAAAAAAAATTTGCAGGACTGTTTTGAAGAGAGGGTGTTGCATAGTGACAGCCAGCTTCTCCCTAGTCCTGCTTCCAGGTGGAGCCGGGGCTCCTTTTCAGCTTCACGCGAGCCTCTCCTGTTGTGGAGGGCGGGCTCCAGAGCATACAGGCTCAGTAGCTGTGGTGCCCGGGGCTGCTTTAGTTGTGGCACGTGGGCTTAGTTGCCCAGCAGCAGGTGGGAGCTTAGTTCCCCAACCAACCAGGGATTGAACCCACGTCCCCTGCATGGAAAGGCAGATTCTTAAACACTGGACCACCACCCTCAGTCTTAAATACGGGAATCTGACGCATCATTTGGAGTTTTCCAAGGGGTGCCCCAGCTCTTTCTCAGAGTGGGACTGAACACTTCCTGCCGGTGCCCACTCCATTGCCGTCATGGCCTGGGAGCTCTTGCCAGGACACAACGCACGGGGCCCTTCCTCCCAGGCACGTGACCTTTGCACAATGTAAGTGAAACTGGTGGTTCCTCGTACCTCACCCCACAGAGGCAGTAATTCCGCTGTGACTTTGTTGTATATTCTTGGGTTACTTTCTATGGGTTTCTATTTATATGACTCCGAGGGTTCTTATAAAGATGATGTGAGAGAAGGTTTTTCAGACACTTAGCGCCATGCCTGCCCATGTGAGAGACAGAAGTAAATGTGTTCATTTATTAATTATTCACAGATACTCGTTAACTACATGCTGTGTGTCAGACTGGGAATACTTGTGTGTGTATCTATAAATACACATGTGCACACACATCCACACATATACACATTTATATATATTTACATTTATGTTTTTGTATACTATTGCATATGTTATATAAACATGCATTTTGTATAAAGCTTATGTATGTGTGTATAATTTTCTTAACACCAGGCTCTGTAAATAAAGCTTCTATTTGTCTTTAGCACATCAAAAACGAATAACAAGACGATTCCTCATCAGGTGCTGGGGCTGTTTCCAGAGAGTCTGCTCTGTACTACAAACTGTGCTCTGCTTAGTTGCTCAGTCATGTCCAGCTCTGTGACCCCGTGGACTGTAGCCCGCCAGCCTCCTCTGTCCGTGGGATTCTCCAGTCAGGAATACTAGAGTGGATTGCCATGCCCTTCCCCAGGGGATCTTCCCAACCCAGGGATCGAATCCAGGTCTCCTGCCTTGCAGGTGGATTCTTTACCATCTGAGTCACCAGGGAAGCCCATACTATAGGTAAAACTAACTTTGGGAAGCCTTGTGGGGTACCCCCAGAGGTGAACAAGGCAACCTCCAGAGCCGCAGAAAGCGACATATGAGAGTGTGTGTCTGCAGACAGAAGAGGGGCCTCTGAAGATGGAGACGCCCTGGGCAGAGCACCCAGACGATGGTTTTAAATATTAGCCTCTAATTGAACCTCACAAGAGGAGACGATGCTAATTGCAGCCACTGATTGTATGAGCTGCTCCCTACATGAGCAGCTGCACACAGCGTGTTCCTGGGGGAGCAGCCTGGCGTTTAACAGGGGTTGATGGGGCTCTCCCATACTGCACGGGCGGCCAGCACACACACATACCCCACGCTCTTGTGTCGGTGTCTGTGTGCATGGTGTGTATTGTGTGCAGCTAAGCAAGTATCACCCTGCCCCTCCTCTGCTCGCCTCTTACAGTCCTGCGGTGACACCGTTCGCTCAGTCCCAGGACATCTTGAGTGCCTGCTCTCTTCTAGACTCAGCAGTGCGGGTAGGTTAGGGCCCTGGAAGAGCGATGCTCGTGGAAGTGAGGATTTTGTCTACACCTGCCGCACCTCGATCAGTGCTGGCACATAGTTCATGCTCAGTGAATGTCTGCTGAACGAGTGGTCTGTAATATGCATACATACGTATATGATGACTCTAGACTTTATATTAGTGGCATGTGTCTGTTACAATGTATATGTCACTCCCAGGTGATGCTAGTGGCAGAGAAGTGGCCTGCTACCGCGGGTTCGATCCCTGTGTCGGGAAGACCCCCTGGAGGAGGAAACGGCAACCCACTCCAGTATTCTCGCCTGGAGAATGCCCTGGACAGAGGAGCCTGGCGCACTGCAGTCCATGGGTCACGAAGAGCCAGACCCGGCTGAGGCCGCTGAGCACGCAGACACTGCTACAGCTCCAGAGGAGTAAGGGCGTGTGGGCCGCTCGTTAGCGGGCCGCTGCTGTATGCCGCTTACTGTCTAAATGGTTCTGTAGCCTAATTTTTCCTCCAGCTTCTTCCTGCCCCATGTCCCTAAAAAGAGAAAAGCACAGAAGACCACGAGCTCACCCTTGGCCTCAAAACACAACCTCATTTGTGTAGCGGCGGTCCTGACCGATCGCGGGTCCCGGAGGTGGAAGAAGGCCCAGCCCTCCCTCGTGCCCTCTTCTCCTGGTGGCCCCCTCCCGTGTCTCTCGAGCTGTCTCTGGCATGGGCTGGTTTTGTCTGCCTCCAAGGGACCGGTGGGGCCGCTGCATCCACTTCGCCTAATGACTTGGTCTCTGCAATCAGCGGACTACCTGCTTTTCGAGCTGAAGCAGGAAAGGTGTGCTGATTACTGATTACACAAGCTCTGAATTTCCCAAATCCGTTGTCATGGGAGGTTTCCGCTGAGCGTGATGTGCATCGCCAGGCAAATTGAGGGTGGAGCCCAGAGGGCAAGGGGCGTGCGTGGTGGAGAGTGAGGGGGTAGCGGCAGGTCCCAGAACCACCTGCCTCATCCGTCTGTGGATAGTTTTCTTGCTCTCGACCCTCCTTGCTGTCTAGGTAGCTCACCCTTTAGGCTGCCCTTGCTTTCCGCCCCTGCTTCTCCTCTGCAGATGGTGAAAAGCTTTCAGAGGCCCGCACTCCAGCCTCCTTGTTCTCTGTGTGGCCTTGGCGGACCACCTCAGTGCGCGGGGACACCCACCCGGCGGCTGCTTGTTCTCCTCTCAGAAGTAAAAGATAGTCACGTCGCTGCTGGCCAAGCCTTTCCTCTCCGCCACGCTCATTCTGTGCTCACAGCAGCCCTGTGAAGGGGCCACTGCTGCCTCCATTCTACTCATGGCGATCAGAGAGGTTGAGGAACTTGCTGAAGGTCACACAGCCTGCAGGTGGGAGAGCTTGGATTTGAACCCAGGCATCCTGGCCCCAGAGCCTGCTTTCAAGATCGTGATAGTGTGGATCGGGCCCACCTCAGGTCCCCATCTCCTCTGCTCAGCTGCTTAGTCCCAGCCCAGAGCCCCCGTCCCAAAGACCCAGCACCCTGCGTGGTCCCCGTCCTCCGTCCTCCAGGAGGGCCCTGCAGGTCAAGGTTGGAGGGCCTCCTCTGCATGATGTTGACATGGGCCAGGGTCACCCAGGCACAGCGGGGAAGGGACATCGGGCTTCTCTTGCTTGGCTCACGTGGCACAAGGGCCTCGCCTGAGAACCCAAGGCCTGGCTGCCTGACTGCGGCCTCTCGACTGCGTGACTGTGGGCGGGTCTCCTTGCTGCTCCGGTGCTCAGGCTCCTCATCTCTGAAAGGAACGTTCACCGCGTGCCTGACGTGGCCCTGGCGTGGCCCTGGCGTGGCCCTGGCGTGCCTGACGTGCCTGGCGTGCCCCTGGCGTGCCCCTGGCGTGCCCCTGGCGTGCCTGGCGTGCCTGGCGTGTCCTGAAGGGGCCATTGGGTAGCATCTCTGTGTCTTAGAAACACACCAATGCCTGGTCCCCTCGCCTCCCAGGGACACTGTCATCCACGCCCACTAGCAAGGAGCCGAGCTTGGGCGATGCTCCTGCCGTCTCCTGGGATTGTGCACCCAGCCGTCTTCTTGGTGTCTCGATGAGCTGACAAACACCCCCTCGCCGTCCCACAGTGTGTGTGATTTCCTCTGACAGTCCACCAGCCTCCTGCCTGGGGGCCCCTGCCTCAGACCGCCTCTCACCTCATCAGCACTGAGATGGGGATTTCACAGCTGGCAGTTTCAATCAGCCGCGATGTTCCAGCAGCCCCTGTGCGCACCCCCCACCTCTCCACGCCGCCCCTTCCCTCGTCAGCCGGCCTTGACCCTTCAGCTTCCTCGGTCTTTGCTCGCTCTCTCTCTCAAATTGAGAAAGACACACAATCAGGGAAAAGGCACAGACTTACAATACCGTGGATGGACCAGCTGGCCTGCTACAGGGACCTGAATGTGCCCCTGCAAAGGGAGACCTGGGCCTCGCTAGCTTTCCCAGGGGCAGGCAGACAGAGCCCCAGAAAGATCACTGGCTGGTGAGCAAGGCAGACCAGAGGTCTGCCCCTTGCTGCCCCGAGTGACTTCCCGGGCCTTAGTTTCCTCATCTGCAAAATAAAGAAAAGCCATTCTAGGCCCAGAGAAGGGCTGTACTGTCGGTGAGTCTCGGGGAAGCTGAGAGCCGTACTTAAATGGACCCACAGTCCTTACGTTTTCACCCTTCGCGCTCATCAGCTGGTATATACCTGTTGCCTAAGACAACAGTCAAAAAGAAACGTGACCTAAGAGCAGCTCGGAGGACAAACCCTGTCCCTCACCCACCTTTGCTCCTGTCTGTAAATACCCTCAGCTCTCCACGAGCTTTCCCAGCTGCACGTGTGCTGTGTGCATGGAGACCTGGGCATCGTATCTTCTGTTCTTTTCCACTTGTTTGACATTATTTTGCGAAGGGTTCCCCGCGGCGCCACCCTGATCGCTAGTGTTGGCTTCTGAGCATCAGGATGACGCGCCGCACCGCAGCTTCTCTACCAGTCCCCGTGGCTGGGCGGCGGGGCGGCCCTCGGGCCCTCGGCGCCATCAGTAGCTCCATTCCCAGCGTCCTCGGGTCCAGGGCCTTGCTCTGCACGCCCCCCTTTGTAATGTTTATCGTTTATTTTATTGTTGGTTGCACTGGGTCTTCATTGCTGCACCCTGGCTTCCTCTAGTTGCAGCGCGTGAGCGTCTAGTTGCGGCGGCCTCTCTGGTTGCAGAGCGCAGTCTCTAGGCGCACAGACTTCAGTACTTGTGACTCGCAGGCTCAGGAGTTGTGACACACGGGCTTAGTTGCCCTGCGGCGTGTGCGATCTACCCAGACCAGGAGTCGAGCTCGTGTCTCCTGCATTGGCAGGCAGATTCTTAACCTCTGGACCAGCAGGGAAGCCCTACTCTGCCTTTTGACTCTATCCCCCGCTAGGATTAGCTCCCAGAAGCTGGGTCTCTGGGTTGAACCCAGGGTTTCTCAGGCTGGACACAGGTGACACTCGTGTGAAGTAATCAGTCCTCAGTGGTAGGGCTGCTCTGTGAACTGAGGATGCTGGACAGCACCTTTGGTCTCTGCTCTGCAAGAGGCCACGAGCCCCCTGTGTGATGACCAGCAACGCCTCTACACAGCGTCCCCTGGAGGGCAGACTCACCCACAGCCGACAGTCATTGTGCAAACGGGGAGCAGTGTGTGGAAGACGTCACACATGCACTCAGAGACTTTCCAGAGAGTCTGGATGCAATCCAATTAGAGCTGAAAGTGACTAGATGAGCACAGGTGGAGTCTGCTGCCCCCGCTTCAGTTCCAGTTCGAGTTCCGTTCAAGCCTCCCCCAGGCCTCAGTTCTTCATCTGTGAAATGGGGACAGGGATAGAGCTGCGTGCCAGGCTCACAAGCAGAGAGTGAGGGCAGAGCCCAAAACCCTGGATGAAGTGCTGGGCGTGGAAAGGTCTCAGTACACGTCAGCAGTGCTGGCCAGCTCCAGAGGGAGCTGGGGTTTCTGTCTTTGTCCTGCTGCCTTTCAGGGTGGCGGGAGGGCTGAGGGAGCCTGGGTGGCAGAGTTGAGAGGAACCCGCTCTTCTGCCCTCCCCGCAACCTCCCGCTCCACATCCACCCTGGGGCAGGACTCAGCCTCCAGAACCGACCTCAGCGGCTCTCCTGGGAAAGATCACTGAGTCTTACTTCCGCCATCCTTGCAGGGCATTCTGTGTGGGGTCGCACAGGCTGGGTCCAGCATTTCTGGTGTGTGTGAGCTCCCGAGGCATCTGTTTCCTCCTCTGAAATCTGCGGCATCTGTCTGAGGCTCCATAAGCCCTTCTTTAGGGAGAGCCCCTCGTGGGTACCCACCATGTCACAGGGTCCCAGTGAACACCAGGCTCCTCCCCAGAGCTCTCGTGAGTGGGAGTCTCAGCCAGGGCCAACGTGTGCGGTGGTCTCTGTCCCCAGGAGAAGTACGTGGAGGAGCTTGCCGCGATACGACAGACACTGCAGACTGACCTTGAGACATCCATCCGCCGGATCGCCGACCTGCAAGCGGCCTTGGAGGAGGTGGCCTCCAGCGACAGCGACACAGAGAGGTACCCTGCGAGGGGCCGGCGGGGCTGCGCCCTGGGGCTCTGAGGTCTTCAGGGGACAGGGCCCCCCTCTCCAGGTGCGCTGTGGGTGGGAGGGTAACTGGCCGGCTCAGGTGAGCAGAGGTGGGATGCTCCCTGCTGGTGGTACCGCCCTTGCTGTGGTCCTGGCTGGTGACCGCTGCTCAGAGGCGTGTAGCTGCCGACTCCCCCATGAAGGTGCTCATTTCAACATCAGTGTGGTACAGACCCAGTGCACTCGCCATGTTCTGGCCTCTAAATGAAGGGCTTTATCTAAAAAATCCTCAGTTGGTGCAAAAATCGCTTCCATGCCAATAGCCTGAGGATTTCTACGACGCCCCACTAATGTGCACAGCTGCGAAATGGCTGGTAAAATGGCAAATCCTGATCCTGCAGCCGCTTCCCAGCTCATGCTCACGTTCAGGGCCCCCGTCCTCCCACCCACCCACCAGTGTTACTAGAGTCATGATGTGACCAGCGTCTGCAATTACAAACCCCTGGCGCCATACTGCCCACCCCGTCTTGGGCTGGCCTCTGCACTGACAGAAATGCTGGAGCTCTTGCATTAATTATAAAGGGAATTGATGACCGTATATACAAGTATTGGAGGTTTTTACAAATGAGCAAAACTTTTAAACCATTTTTACTTGCACAAAAGTAGAGTGCTTTTCTAAAAAACAATAAAAGTTCTAAAAATAACAAGACTGGAAAGAGGCAGAGTCTGTTCTTGGAGGTGCAGGGACAGGCTGGGCAGGTGTGACAGGGAAGCAGGGGCAACAACCTGTGAAACAGCCTGTGTTCAGGACAGTGTGTGGCGTGTGATGGTTACAGGACCCCTGGTGTGAAAAAATGGCATCTTGGACCTGGACGAGCCCAGGCCGTGGGTGGGATTCTTGCAGCTGGAAGAGGGGGTGGCTTGGGGAGGGCACAGGTGCTGCCTTTCATCCAGCCCGATTTCCATTCAGGGATCCAGGGGTTCAACTTTGTCAAGTAGCTGGCTCAGATGATAAAGAATCTGCCTGCGGTGCAGGAGACATGGGTTTGATTCCTGGATGGGAAAGATCCCCTAGAGAAGGAAATGGCAACCCAGTCTAGTATTCTTGCTTGGAGAATCCCATGGACAGTGGAGCGTGGCAGGCTACAGTCCACGGGGGTTAAAAGAGTCCAACACACTTACCAACTAAACTACCACCTGTGTTCTTATCTGGAAAATCCCCTGGACAAAGGGGCCTGGTTGGCTACAGTCATTGGAGTCGCAAAGAATCAGGCATGACTGAGCAACCTAGCACTTTTACTTTCCTCCAGTTATTCAACCTCTCTGAGTCTCAGTCTCTTCATCTATAAGATGGGTTGATAATAAGAAGTAAGTGAAAACATCCGACCCTGGCACAGACCCGTGCACTTGGCGGGGCTCAGCCATCGTCATTTTCACTCACTCATCCCTGTGATCGATTCTGCCTGTTCCATTCAACACTGAGCTGGGTGTTTGTCTCAGGCAACTTGCTTCTTGTCATCCTGTGTCTCTGTCTTAGAGACACAGGGAGATATAATAACTTGCCCGGGGCAGGTGGAAGTTAAATTCCTGAGGAGTAGAGAGGGAGGAGAGCACAGGTCTCTGCCTCCGTGGAGCCCACATTCCATGTGTGTGTGTGTGTCCCTGCCTGTGACTACAGTGGGCAGACTGACGAATGAAACACTAGACTATAGTGGGTGTTACAAAGACGGAGAACACGATGCTGCGGTGAATAGCAGGGGGCACACCTGGCCTCTCTGAGAGGAAGAGCTGAACTGAAACTTGGGTTGAAAGAAGGAGCTGGAGGCAGGAGCCTCGGAGAAGAGTGAGTCAGGGCCGACAAGGAGTGTTCCGACCAGCCTGCCCAAGAGAGATGAACGGGAAAGAGCGAGAACCTCCTGCTCTTCTTCCTTCCCTCTCTCCCTCCTTTCCTCGCCTTTTGAAGTGGCCCACTGCGTCCTCATGAAGCGCCCAGGACCCCAGGCAGGGTCAGCAGCATGACCCACGACCCAGGAATGAGCACCTGGGGCTTTTTGTTCAGAATCAGTTCCGTTCAGTTTAGCCGCTCAGTCATGTCTAACTCTTTGTGACCCCATGGACTGCAGTATGCCAGGCTTCCCTTCCATCACCAACTCCCAGAGCTTGCTCAAACTCATGTCCATTGAGTTGGTGATGCCATCCAACCTTCTCATCCTCTGTTGTCCCCTTCTCCTCCCGCCTTCAGTCTTTTCCAGCATCAGGGTCTTTTCAAATGAGTCAGCCACATCAGGTGGCCAAACTATTGGAGTTTCAGCTTCAGCATCAGTCCTTCCAATGAATATTCAGGGCTGCTTTCCTTTAGAATGGACTGGTTGGACCTCCTAGCAGGCCAAGGGACTCTCAAGAGTCTTCTCCAACACCACAGTTCAAAAGCATCAATTCTTCAGCGCTGGCGCTCAGCTTTGTTTATAGTCCAACTCTTAACATCGTTGACATGACTACTTTGGAAAAAACAGCTTTGACTAGATGGACCTTTGTTAGCAAAGTAATGTCTCTGCTTTTTAATATGCTATCTAGGTTGGTCATAACTTTTCTTCCAAGGAGCAAGCGTCTTTTAATTTCATGACTGCAGTCACCATCTGCAGTGATTTTAGAGCCCCCCAAAATAAAATCTCTCACTATTTCCATTGTTTCCCCATCTACTTGCCATGAAGTCTTGGGACCAGATGCCATGATCTTAGTGTTCTGATTGTTGAGTTTTAAGCCAACTTTTTCACTCTCCTCTTCCACTTTCATTAAGAAGCTCTTTAGTTCTTCGCTTTCTGCCATAAGGGTAGTGTCATCTGCATATCTGAGGGTTATTGATATTTCTCCTGCCAATCTTGATCCGAGCTTGTGCTTCATCCAGCCCAGCGTTTCTCATGATGTACTCTGCATATAAGTTAAATTATCAGGGTGACAATGTGCAGCCTTGACGTACTCCTTTCCTAATTTGGAGCCAGTCTATTGTTCCATGAAGAAGGCAGTGGCACCTCACTCTAGTACTCTTGCCTGGAAAGTCCCATGGACGAAAAAGCCTGGTAGGCTACAGTCCATGGGGTCGCGAAGAGTCGGACACGACTCAGCGACCTCACTTTCACTTTTCATATTCATGCATTGGAGAAGGAAATGGCAACCCACTCCAGTGTTCTTGCCTGGAGAATCCCAGGGACGGGGGAGCCTGGTGGACTGTCATCTATGGGGTCTCACAGAGTCGGACATGACTGAAGTGACTTAGCAGCAGCAGCAGCTGTTGTTCCATGTCCAGTTCCAACTGTTGCTTCCTGACCTACATACAGATGTCTCAGGAGGCAGGTCAGGTGGTCTGGTATTTCCATCTCTTTCAGAATTTTCCACAGTTTATTGTGATCCACACAGTCAAAGGCTTTGGCATAGTTAGTAAAACAGAAGTAGATTTTTTTCTAGAACTCTCTTGCTTGTTTGATGATCCAGGAGATATTGGCAATTTGATCTCTGGTTCCTTTTCTAAATCCATCTTGAACATTTGGAAGTTCACAGTTCACATACTGTTGAAGGCTGGCTTGGAGGATTTTGAGCATCACTTTGCTATCGTGTGAGATGAGTGCAGTTGAGCGGTAGTTTGAGCATTCTTTGGCATTGCCTTTCTTTGGGATTAGAATGAAAACTGACCTTTTCTAGTTCTGTGCCCACTGCTGAGTCTTCCAAATTTGCTGGCATATTGAGTGCAGCACTTTTGTAGCATCATCTTTCAGGATTTGAACTAGCTCAACTGGAATTCCATCACCTCCACTAGCTTTGTTCATAGTGATGCTTCCTAAGGCCCACTTGACTTTGCATTCTAGGATGTCTGGCTCTAGATGACTGATCACACCATCGTGATTATCTGGACAGATCATGAACTCCTTATTGCCAAAATCAGACTTAAATTGAAGAAAGTAGGAAAAATCACTAGACCATTCAGGTATAACCTAAATCAAATCCCTTACTATTATACAGTGGAAGTGAGAAATAGATTCAAGGGATTAGATCTGATAGGGTACCTGAAGAACTATGGACAGAGGTTCGTGATGTTGTACAGGAGGCAGGGATCAAGACCATCCGCAGAAAAAGAAATGCTAAAAGGCAAAATGGTTGTCTGAGGAGGGCTTACAAATAGCTGTGGAAAGAAGAGAAGCAAAAAGCAAAGGAGAAAAGGAAAGACATACCCATTTGTTCAGAATAGATTTGGAATTTCACGGCAGTCACAGCAAAGCTGCACCACACGCAGGCCCCTCTGGGCATGGACTGGGAGCCTGTGAAGGCAGCCCTGAGCCCAGGATGCTTCCTGGGAAGTATCTTCTAATTCTCAGCTGCCTTGGGCCTCTCTGTCTTATGACTCCCACGGAGCGTGGATTTCAGTAATGGCATAGACGTGGGAGGAAACAGGAGAAAAATCGCCCAGAAAGAAGGCTCAACACTTCTTAAGTCTCAGTTCCAAAGAATTCGTACCATCCAAGCCATGCTGTCTGGCCACTGCACAGTTAAAGAGAAATGTGCAGGTCCCAGGGGTGGAGAGCCGCCGTCCAGAGCAGGGCCCCGCGCCGCCCGGGTACTGCAGGCGCTCTCCACCGGCAACACCGGCCCACACGCCCCTCATAATTGCCTCATCACCTGGGGACGCAGTGTTGATTGGAGCCTGAGGGACTGGTCCAGGTACGTCTCTGAACGGAGCTCTCGATTAGGATTCAAACCCACTCTGGGAGAGAGAGAGAGAGCGGTGCTTCAGCTGGAGGTGAGGCTCTTTGAGAGACTTGTTCAAATTATGAAAAGTCACATTTCCTCATGTTGGGAATTAGATCCGAGTGTAACAGGCCTTCCGGGCTGGAAACGTGCTCAGAAAGCCAGGAGGCCAGTGTGGCAGCGTTTGAGCGCATGCTCGCCAGCGCGGGTGCCCTTGCGCTGTGACTTAGGCTAGGGCCTCAGCCTCCCTGGATTAGTGGAGGAACGCTGTAAGCTGTTCCTCTAGGCTCAGAGAACACTCATGACTCACGCATCAGCCGACAGCCCCATCTGTTCTCGCCCAGAGTCTGCGGCTGCTCTGTTATCACCTTGGCTGGGTGTTTGGGGCGGGGTTGGTCGGAGTTCAGAAAGGTCAGTGGATGACCCCTGACCCCCAGGTCAGCCAAGAGTATCCACGCCAGCTGGCTCCATCTGAGACGAAGGCTGTGGAAAGGCGTCCTCTGGTGCTGTGTTGAGTGTAAGTTGTACATTTTCCAACGTCTGTGCTTAATAACTTGACAAGTTTGAGCTGCAGTGAGAGAAGTAGAAAGATCTGGGCCTAAGCAAAGATTGCGGCTGCCACCGAGGGCATCATCCCGCTTCAGCTTACTCAGCAGCGGGCCAGGCTCGAGCCAGACTGCAAGAGCTCCTGCTGTGAAGTAGGGCAGGCTCGAGGCCCGCCCACCCCTCTCTTCCCACAAAGCTCTTAACCTCCTGATTTTGCTTAGAAGAAGTGGCTCACAGCATTTCTGTATTATTCTGAGACATTCCAAGTTACATCCCAGGGCCCTTTGTGCAGGACCGCAGGCTCGTATGACACCGCGGAGGACGCTGCCCTTGCTCTCTTAGTGAATTACTTTTGACTGTGCTGGGTCTCGGTTGCTGCGTGTAGGCTCTCTCTAGCTGCGGCGAGTGGGGGCTGCTCTCCTTTGTGGCCTGCGGGCTTCTCGTCGCGTCCACCTCTCTCGTTGTGGAGCGTGGGTCTGGGCGCGGGGGCTCGGGGGTCGTGGTGCTTAGTTGCCCCACAGAGTGTGGGCCCTTCGTGGACAGGGATGGAGCCCGTGTCCCCTTCATTGGCAGCAGATTCTTAGCCACTGGGCCGCTGGGGAGGCCCAGATGCCTGTCTCTCTAGGAAGGCCGAGACACCCAGCTAGTGGGCTTCTTGGAGAATGAGGGCTCCAAACCACGTTATCCGCCCTGGCATCACAGGACACGCTGACCATCGTGCAGTTGGCATCTCTTTCCTGAGGGCTGACTGTACCAGGCTGCACAGCCTCCCTGCCTAGTTCTCACAGCAACCCTCTGAGGCTGGTAACCATTATCACCCCCAGTTTACAGACGAAGAAACTGCAGCTTAGACAAGTCAGGAAACTGGCCCCAGCGCACAGAGCAAGTGATGGGGCTGCAATCTGATTCCAGGCTGGCCCCGTCACCCACACTTCCAGGGAGCGGGCCCTGCTGTCGTGTCAGACATACCCCATCTTTCCCCTTTCTCTTGTCAAAGTCTTGGTCCTCTGCCAAGTTTCCTGGCCTGTCATCCTGGTGAACGTGTGTCTGCAGCTGTGATATGGGGCCAGTGCACCTGCGTGTCACTTCCCAGGCAGTGTTTATATTCAGACCAGAGTTGCCTGGCAAAGGCTCCATGGAAAGGAATACAACGGGAGACATTCAATTACTTCTGTTCTCACCCGCAGTCCACCTGTCCACAAGTGCCTGGCCCATGTTCCTCTTGAAAAGTCACAGGAACCCAGGCAAGAGAAAGAACCACTGAGCACGTGTCAGGAGATGAGGGAGAAACCAGGGCCCACATAGCATGTACCAGTGCTGGCCGCACTGCCAAGATCAGGACCAGGGACAGGTCGGCTGCCGTTCCTGGGCCTCTGCTTGCCTGCCCAGCAGACTACAATCATCACCTCATCAACACTGAGCCTCTCCTGTGTTGGGGCGGAAAGTACTGTCAGGAAACTTGGATCTGCCTCATGAGCTTCAGGTCAGACTTTTTCTTCATGTCGTGGAGGGTCAGTGCATTTTAAACTCTGGTTAGGAAGAACCCCCTATCACACCAAAGGAAACGCCTATAGAAGATTCCACCTTAGGATGGAATGTAGCCATCCGCGGATTGGCGTGAGAGAGGAGGGTTCCCTGTGGATGGACTCAGTGTTTAGATCTGCCCTCCTTCTGAAAGGGCTCTTCCCCCGGGCTAGAGACCTGCTCGCTTGCGATGTCCAGTTGTACTGTGCCTTGGTTAGTTATATCGTGCTCTAAAGATGTTCCCTTGCAGGATCCAGTTAGAGACCATTATTCAGTCCATTGAAGTGGGTGAGGAAGTACACCTGGTTGCCCAGACCTTGTCTGCTGCAGAGTTCAAGGCCAGTTGCCCTCAGGGTTATGGGGATGTTCGCTTGTCCAGGCACTGGCCGGGATCTCTGGGCCCAGCCTCTCTTACTCAGACTCACAGACTCCCGGGTGGACAATGGGCCCGAAGCTCCTCCCTCTCAGTCATCAGGCCTCCAGCCCCACGGTGGCCAGGTTTTTCCCTTCCTCCCTGCTCCTGGGCAAGAGAAACCTTGTTCTTCTGTCTCTGAGGGGAGTGCCACAGCATTCTGAACTGTACGGGCTGGGCCAGCTCTTTTTTTCTTTCCATGAGCGTTTCAGAAGATGCAGCCCTACTCACGCAAACCCTCCCCTCTGCTCTCCAGGGCCCTCGGCCACCACATTCCAGCTTCTTTGGTCAGCTGGAACCAGCGTCCTTATCTGGGGTCTGTGAACTGGTAGATCAAGTGAGGGGTGTCCGTGCATGAGTTCTAGAGATTATACCATGAGCCCACAGATACTGCACGAAAATTCGAGTCTGTGTCTGTGTATCTGGGGAGGTGGAAGTCCCAGTAGAACCCCCTATCACACCAAAGGAAACGCCTATAGAAGATTCCACCTTAGGATGGAATGTAGCCATCCGCGGATTGGCGTGAGAGAGGAGGGTTCCCTGTGGATGGACTCAGTGTTTAGATCTGCCCTCCTTCTGAAAGGGCTCTTCCCCCGGGCTAGAGACCTGCTCGCTTGCGATGTCCAGTTGTGCTGTGCCTTGGTTAGTTATATCGTGCTCTAAAGATGTTCCCTTGCAGGATCCAGTTAGAGACCATTATTCAGTCCATTGAAGTGGGTGAGGAAGTACACCTGGTTGCCCAGACCTTGTCTGCTGCAGAGTTCAAGGCCAGTTGCCCTCAGGGTTATGGGGATGTTCGCTTGTCCAGGCACTGGCCGGGATCTCTGGGCCCAGCCTCTCTTACTCAGACTCACAGACTCCCGGGTGGACAATGGGCCCGAAGCTCCTCCCTCTCAGTCATCAGGCCTCCAGCCCCACGGTGGCCAGGTTTTTCCCTTCCTCCCTGCTCCTGGGCAAGAGAAACCTTGTTCTTCTGTCTCTGAGGGGAGTGCCACAGCATTCTGAACTGTACGGGCTGGGCCAGCTCTTTTTTTCTTTCCATGAGCGTTTCAGAAGATGCAGCCCTACTCACGCAAACCCTCCCCTCTGCTCTCCAGGGCCCTCGGCCACCACATTCCAGCTTCTTTGGTCAGCTGGAACCAGCGTCCTTATCTGGGGTCTGTGAACTGGTAGATCAAGTGAGGGGTGTCCGTGCATGAGTTCTAGAGATTATACCATGAGCCCACAGATACTGCACGAAAATTCGAGTCTGTGTCTGTGCATCTGGGGAGGTGGAAGTCCCAGTCTTCATAAAAGAGGCTTGTAAAAGGCCCAGGACTCCTGCTCTAGGACCTCGGTGCGTCCTCTCCATTGTGCCTGGTCTCTAAGCTTCCGAGCTAGGCCGGGCCTCAGCATCTTGGTCCAGAAGCTCACTTCACATACGGGGATTCTGTCACCCCAGACAGGGATGGAAGGCCGAGGCCACAGAGGGCACAAAGACGCAGGCACTCCTTCACAGTCTGGCGTTCCTTCCGCAGCCCCAGCGCACAGAGCCTTAGAAGCGACTCAGACACCAGTGGGAACGGAGCTGGTGCTGCTCACTGAGGCTACTTCAGTTAAAGTTTTGAAGTCTTTTTAAAAAGTTGTATCAAAAAAATTATCCTCAAGAAGATTTAGGGTCATTAGCAAAGATACTTTCATCTGTCTCTTGCTGTCATAGCAAAGGAGCGCCCCCGCCTCACGTCAAGGTGACAGACGCAAGTTCGCCGGCGTGACAGGCCGGTGACTTGGCCGAGAACAGACCTTGACAAGACAAGGGGCTTGACTCCGAGTCTCCCTGGGCTAGAGTCTAAGTGTCTGCAGGGCTCTGCTGCTTCTGGAGTCTGGAGGAGAGTCTGTTTCCTCACCAGCTTCCAGAAGACACCCACACCCCTTGCTCATGGCCCCTTCCATCCTCAAAGCCAGAAGAGTTGCATCTCTGGCTGTTGTTCCGTAGTCACAAGTCCCTCTGACCGAACCTGGAGGAAGGCCTCTGCTTTAAGGACCGGAGTCATTAGAGGGGGCCCACCCCGATAATGCAGGATGGCCTGCTGGCTCAAGACCCTGATCTCAGCCACATCTGCATGCCCCTTTTAACACCTCAGGAAACACAGTCACAGGTTCCTGAGGTAAAGATCGAGATGCTGACATCTTTGGGGTCGTTATTCTGCCTCTCAAAGTGTGGTTCACAAAAGGGCTTTTCGTGATACTGAAAAAGTCAGCCGATTTTTCTTTAAAAGGCCAGATAGTAAATATTACAACTTCTCAGGCAGTGTGGTGTCTGTTGTCGCTGCTCTGCTCTGCTACTGAGGAGCAAAAGCAGTTCCAGATAAAATGCAAATGAGTGGCGGTGGCTCTGTCCCAATAAAGCTTTATTAATAAGAACAGATATGTAGATTCAGGCCATAGCTGCATTTACAGACCCCTCTTCTATTGGATTCACCAGACACCATCCAAGAGAACTTCCAGTCTGACCTGAGCCGAGGGGCCAAAGGGACAAATAAGAGCTATGTTCTTGGCCTGGGAAGGGCCCTTGCAGTCTGACGGGGATGCAGCGATGTTAGGAGAAGTCAGGAGAGTGACTGGTCCTTGAGGGAAGGGACCAAGTCTACAGGTGCCTCTCAGAAGAAGTGGCCAGGGCTTCTGCGAAGGACTTGCCCAGATTCCACTGAAGAACAAAGCTGGGAGGTCCCGGCCTGAGGAGCCAGGCGCGCGTGTTTGAAGTTTGTGGTTTGACTGTCTGTACCCTGGGCTGTCTGTACACTGGGCGACTGCACTCTGGTTAGGGGTATGAGCCGAGTAGCTCTTACAGACCTGGGATTCCAAGCTCTGTGACCCTGGACAGGGGTGTCAGCTTCCTCAGCTCTACGATGGAGGCTAGCAAGGTGATCAGTGGGATCACGTGTAAAGCATGTTTGTTGAATCAAGAGTTCTCCCTAAAGAAGAACCACGATTGTAATTAGCTTCTGAGTTTCCCAGAGCGCACTGAGAAAGCTGACTGCCGCAGCCCTGTCTGATTTGCAAGCAGTCGCGAAGGATATAAAGCCACTGCCGTGCCCGCTGACGGTTATGATGCTGTTAATAGCGGTACTAGTCGTGTTGAAACAGGAGCAAGGGTAATGGTTGCCACCCTTTAATTAACACTGCTCATTTGCCAAGAGCCATGCTGGGATGTTCATAAGGGCGCTCTCACTTGGTCAGCTCCACAGAGCTTGGGCAGAGGCCCATGATTAGCTACAGTTTACAAGGGAGCTGAGGCGGCTCAGAGAAGATGAGGGACTTGCCTAAGATCACACAGCGGCAAAGGTCAGAGGCAGGACTCAAACCCAAGTTTATCTGACATCAAAGACTGTGTTCTTCCGCAGGCCCTGGCAGCCCAAGAATAACAGACTCTTTCTTGTGCCTCCTCCTAGCGTCCAGACAGCAGTGAACTGCAGCGGCAGCAGTGGCAGAAAAGAGATGTAAGTGAGTTCTGATAGAACCGAGCCCGCGACACCGAAGCCAGAGACGAGCCCCTGGCTGTGTCCAGTGTGCAGAAGGAACACGCCCTCACAGTCACCACAGTGTCCACGGGAGCTCTGACTCCACGGACATAGCACACAGCACCGGGGACATACTGCTGAACCGCAGGCTTCTCGTAGACAAAGAGCAGCCTCGACTCACCGCGCCACTGTCCTCAGAGTCAGCTTCCTCAGCTCTACGATGGAGGCTAGCAAGGTGATCAGTGGGATCACGTGTAAAGCATGTTTGTTGAATCAAGAGTTCTCCCTAAAGAAGAACCACGATTGTAATTAGCTTCTGAGTTTCCCAGAGCGCACTGAGAAAGCTGACTGCCGCAGCCCTGTCTGATTTGCAAGCAGTCGCGAAGGATATAAAGCCACTGCCGTGCCCGCTGACGGTTATGATGCTGTTAATAGCGGTACTAGTCGTGTTGAAACAGGAGCAAGGGTAATGGTTGCCACCCTTTAATTAACACTGCTCATTTGCCAAGAGCCATGCTGGGATGTTCATAAGGGCGCTCTCACTTGGTCAGCTCCACAGAGCTTGGGCAGAGGCCCATGATTAGCTACAGTTTACAAGGGAGCTGAGGCGGCTCAGAGAAGATGAGGGACTTGCCTAAGATCACACAGCGGCAAAGGTCAGAGGCAGGACTCAAACCCAAGTTTATCTGACATCAAAGACTGTGTTCTTCCGCAGGCCCTGGCAGCCCAAGAATAACAGACTCTTTCTTGTGCCTCCTCCTAGCGTCCAGACAGCAGTGAACTGCAGCGGCAGCAGTGGCAGAAAAGAGATGTAAGTGAGTTCTGATAGAACCGAGCCCGCGACACCGAAGCCAGAGACGAGCCCCTGGCTGTGTCCAGTGTGCAGAAGGAACACGCCCTCACAGTCACCACAGTGTCCACGGGAGCTCTGACTCCACGGACATAGCACACAGCACCGGGGACATACTGCTGAACCGCAGGCTTCTCGTAGACAAAGAGCAGCCTCGACTCACCGCGCCACTGTCCTCAGACACTGTCAGAAGGCAGACGTCAGTTGCCTCAGAAGAGTTTCTGGACTGACATTTGAGCCCTGCACACTCGGGTCCTGACTTACCCTCCGCTTGGGACTCCTCTTCCTGCATCTCTCGTGCCCTCCGTGCCTTGTGGGTGCGGCTCCCTCCACCTGACGCTCCCTTCTCCAGGCCTGTGTGGCCGAGCTCGACCCTTCAAAGAGGATGTAGCCCAGCAGCCACTACTGCATTCCTTCCCTTACGCCCCCAAGAAACAGATCGGGGCTCCCTGTCTGTCCTCCTTGGAGCCCATCGTCTGTCTTTATCCGTGGCACTGATAGTTTCCTTTTTAATTTTATGGTTATTTATATAGATGTCTACTCTGCTCAGTGGGATCTTGAGGACAGGGTCAGTGTTGAGTTCATGTTTATAGCTCCTTCCCATGGCACAGGGTGTTCTATAAGCAAACAAAATTTGTGAATGTATATATTTATTATATATCATAAATGAGTGACTATATCAACCAGAAAGTGAAATAATCATTCAACACCCACATCAGTGACAGGCTCCCACAGGCCTCTCCCTGCGCTGCTTTCAGAAATAGGGGGTGTACAGTTAAGTCTCTGTCCACAAAGACATTCCAGCTAAGGCAGGCAAGCAGTTAAGACCTTCACAACTGATAGATTCCGTGAACATATCATCTGGTCTGAAATCCAATGCCAAATTGTACTCCAAAATTGGAAAATACCTTGGCATCTATGTTATTTATCTTCCCAAGGAATAGCGATGAATTTTAACTTGAGCATTGGAATTGGAGGGACCAGGGTTTGCACCCCAGCTTCGTCACTGACTGACTAGGTGACCTTGGTTAAGACACACACTGGCCTCCTCAGATCCCATTACTCTCGTCTGTATAACAGGTACAGGGCCGGCTCCCACCTCTCGGGGATGCTACTGTGAGCTCTGGTTACAGTGATGTGTGTAAGCACTTAGCTCCAGGCCTGGCCCACGCTAAGGGGTGAATACCTAGCTATCGCTGTGACTGTGGTTGTCGCCGTGCTGACAGCATCTTGCTTTCTGGTTCTAGAGATAACGTCTCCACCCTCAGCTCCCAGCCGGAGGGCAGTCTGCAGTCTTGGTTGAGTTGTACTCTGTCCCTGGCCACAGACACCGCAGGACCCCCTCGCGACAGTCAGCTATCAGCAGCCGTACCCTCAGCCCCAGGTAAGAGTATCCCCTGCTGCCTCTGGGTGACCAGTAGTTCAGAGAATCACCAGCTTCCCATGAAGCTGTTCAAGTCTTTGATTTCCTGTGTCCTAGACAAGGACACGCACGGTCCAGTTTGAGGTATGACCCTGCCACTTCTTAGCTGTGTGACTTAAGGCAGGTCAGTTACCCTCTCTGAGCCTTCACTTCCTCATCTGTGAAACAGGAAATATAATTGTATTTACTGCCCCCAAACAGTCAAAATGAAGAGAATCTAATACAGCCCACCTAATGCATGGTTTTCCAGATGATTTCAAACAGCATGGGGTGAGCATTTTTTAAAATAGCTGTAGATTTAGTATGTTTGTTTTCCATCTAAGGCAAATCCTACTAATTTTCCATGTATAGATAGTTTTGTATTTAAATTTTCTTCATAAATATGTTTACTGAAGTTTTTGATTTTGTTTGTTTCCTTTAATGGGAAGTCTGTATAAAGACAGGATGATGTCTTCCTTGGAAATCTCAGCTTTCTTTGATTGTCAGAATTTTATATTTTGTTTCCTACCATGGAAGGAGACAAATTCAGTCATGCCTTGAGATGGGACCCTCACAAGTCTGTAGGATTGCCAATAATAATTTGCTCCAACAAATGGGCTTCAGCCTCAGCTGCAGGACTTAAATCTGTCTTCCCTCTTGCTTTCCAGCTCCATTCCTCTCAGCTCATTTGGTTTTCCTTTTCAAGAGCAGCCCTCTTGTAATGAGGAGCCAATGGCCATAAATCAGAAATTATGGATTAAACAGATGCGTAATTAAGATGAAATGCACACTGCTTGTGTGATAACAGACGAGCCGATGTGATAAGATAGAAAAATCACATACTAATGGAGCAGACCCAGACGAGCCCTTGCTGACTTGAGACGGGTTTGCTCTGAAGCAGGAGGCTGTCTTTACGAAAAGAAATGGGTGGGAGTTCTTGCCGAGCTTTCGGGCTGTTCAGCAAATGGCAAATGTCTGCTGATAATCTTAGGCTGAAAGATTTGATGTTGAAAATATCAAAGGGAGGCCCTGAGAATGGGGCGCATCGGGGGAGTTAATTAAAGCAAGATTATCTGATTACCACTCTTAATTAAAAACAAAGACCCTCGTGGAGAAAGAGCCGTGTCCTCGGCGAACTCCGAATGCTGAGGACTTTTTCTCTCCTGATAACTAACTTCTGGTCTCCCCGACTAGCCAGTGTATCAGGCAGCAGAGGCCAGAGCTGAATGTGCTGGCGCTTTAACATAATATCCAAAGGTTTCATAATTACATCAGGTGCGTGATAAGGAATTACACCCTGAGCTGAATGGGAGATGAGAGGCTGCAGTGGTGTCCGTGCGTGGACTGAAGTCAGAGCATCTGGCTTCCAATCCCACGCCTCTCCTCTGCAGCTGTGAGACTTGGGGCAGAGGTTTTGTTTGTTTGATAGTTTTTAATGGAGTGTAGTTGATCTACAGCGTTGTGTTAGTTTCTGCTGTACAGCAAAGTGAATCAGTTATACATAGACATGTATCCACTCTTTTTCAGATTATTTTCCTGTACAGATCATTACAGAGTATTGATTAGAGTTCTCTGTGCTATACAGTAGGTCCTTGTTACTTGTCTACTTTATATATAGTAGTGTGTATATGGGGCTTCCCTGGTGGCTCAGTGGTAAAGAATCCGCCTGCTGATGCAGGAGAGTTGGATTCGATCCCTGGGTTGGGCAGATCCCCTGGAGAAAGTCATCGCAGCCCACGCCAGTATTCTTGCCTGGGAAGTCCCATGGACAGAAGACCCCTGAGGGTTACAAGCTGTGGGGTGGCAAAAGAGTCAGACCCAGCTGAGTGACTAAACAACGACTGAGTGTATATGTCAGTTCCAGTTCCCGTTTATCCCTTTCTCCCTTCCCTCATTAGTAACCATAAATTTGGGGCAAGTTGCTTAACTTTCCATGTTTTCTTGTGAGTAAACCATTGTCAGGATTAACTAGAAGAGCACTCAGAGCCCAGCTCCTAGAAAGAGCTCAAGAAAACCAGCTGCTTTCCTGGTGTTGGTATTTGATGCCCAGAGTAACCCCAGGGGACTGATGCCATCACCGCCATGCTGCACAAGAGGGATCCGAGGCCCAGAGGATCAGGAACAACCGACTGAGGCAAACTCAGCCACCCCCCGGCTCCTGTAGCTTTACCCCGGGCGGCACCTCCAGGCAGCCCTCGCCACAGCCCAGCCCCCCCTTCCCTGCCCACTCCCCTCCAAGTCCTCAGGCTTGTCCAGCTGCAGCTCAGAGCAGAGGGGCCTGCACCAAGGACTGCGGTGGAGCAGGAGGCAAGAAGGGACCAGAGGCCCCTTGTCAGTTTTCTTCATGTTGGTGTCCCTCTGGCTGACACGCAGATGGTGCTCCATAAATGTCTGTTGAATGAATAACTGACCATAGCAACAACACTGAGCAGAAATGGTAACCGTGCTTGCTCACAGCCCAGCTTTGGGATTCAGAGAGGGCCAGTAATTTGCTCCATGTCATCAGCAGGGAAGCAAAAGAGCCAGGGTTTGAACTCTGGTTTAAATCCTTCCGAAGCCTGATTGTGTTTGCCATGCTGCCAGGAGGTGAATCACTTTTATCCAGGAGGTGAATCACTCACCTGGCGAAGTTTACTGGCAAAGAGCTGGCCCGTTATTAATATTTAAACTGTTTGATGGTCAGTACTCAACATCCATCCAAATGATATTTATTAAGTGCATACTGAGTGCCAGATTCCACTGGCGTTAAGTGGCGTTAAGCCTTGAAAATTTGGAGCCCTTATTAACCTATTAACCTGTAAACATACTCTTTGGAGCATGTTTACAGTTTAAAGATTCCAGAACTTCTGAGTTAGAAGGGAGCATTAGATTATTTATTATTATTTTTAGTATTATTTATTATTAGTCCAATCCTCTCATTATATAAATGGGAAAAAGTGAGGTCTGCAGAGGGAACTATCTCACCTAAGCTTATAGTAAAGACTGACCCAGAGTTCAAGTGCCTTGACATCCAGCTTTATAATCTCTAAATAGTTCTCCCTTTTATTAGAATATAGCTGAGAAGGCTGCAGTCCTCTTGGCCACCACCCCAACCTCAGCTCCCTTCCAAAAGGCATCCACTGTCTTCAGTTTGGTGTGTATCCTTCCGCATCTTCTCTATGTATCTATAAATACACATGTACTTGTAGCAAATACATAGCATATTTGTGGGCTTTTAAAACGCGTAAGTGATATGATGCTACACTGTGTGTGTACCTCTGTCTGTGTGTGTGAAGTTGTTTCAGTTGTGTCGAACTCTGTGTGACCCTTTGAACTGTAGCCCACCAGGCTCCTGTGTCCATAGGATTCTCCAGGCAAGAATACTGGAGTGGGTTGCCATGCCCTAAATGTATGTATCTAAATTCTCAAAGTGCTTCTTTCTTTCCCTCAATAATGTAGAGATTGCGCCCTGTCTGTTCACATAAGGCCATCTCATTCTTTTAAATTCCTGCAGAAAATCTTAAAATGATGCCATGGATTTATTAAACTGTGTCCTGCTTCACTTTTAGTTGATTTCAGGATATTTGCGTGTGGTGTGTGTGTGTGCTTAGTCACGTCCAACTCTTTGTGACCCCGTGAACTGTAGCCTGCCAGTCTCCTCTGTCCATGGAATTTTCCAGGCAATAATACTGGAGAGGGTTGCCATTTCCTCCTCCAGGGGATCTTTCTAACCCAAGGATAGCACCCTCCTTTCTTTTATCTTCTGAATTGACAGGCAGATTCTTTGTCACTGAGCCACCTGGGAAGCCCTCTTAACCTGTTCGCCTTTAAACACACACACACACACACAAACACACCCTCTTGGGCACAGGGTGAATGAGCCTCTGCTTCACAGGGAACTTGCATTTTAACCTTGACCAGATGCTACCAGGTCACCCGGGCACTCTCATGCTGAGAGGTGGAGGCAGGTTAGGGTACAAGGGGAACTCTATGGCACGCACCTCCGTGTGACCTGGCCCGTCACAGGCTCAACAAATTAGTCTCCTGGACATTTCCAAATTTGACTGAAAAAGAAGGTCACTCTAAAAAAAGAAGAGAGGGAGAAAGCAGTCTTTTGCCAAAAAAATAAAAGCATTCCTTGTATTATTTATAAGAGGACGTCAACTCAAGAGAAATACGCCTAAAGCTTGATGATTTACAGCCCAGGAGTCATGAAGCTGCTGATAAATGCCAGAGCTTCTGGAGATGGAGACACTAAATTACCTCCGTGCCCCTGGGGAGGGAGTTTATGGGCTGGGTGGTGGCAGCCGGCTTGGCTCCAAAGCCTCTCTTGACGGCTGGCTGCAGCTGGCCCCAGGGCGCCCAGTCCGTGGTGTGCCCGGCCCTGCAGTGCCCACCTCTCCCTCCTGCCCTCTGGGCCACCAGCCTGCCGGCAGACTGTTCCAGTAAAGGGTTCTCTCCTCTCCCTTCTAGTCCTCACAGCACCTCGGGCTCTCCATAGGGGCCAAGCCCCATTTTCATCCAGAGCCCCATGCCCACGTCCCTCAGGGCCTCAGCCTTGTCCACTCACACGGTCTGCAGGGTCCAGGCACAGACGGGCACTAACTGAACCAGGTGTATCAACGCTGATGCCTTGTCACTGGCCTGTTTTCTTTCATTTTACTGGACAGTTATTCCAAACCATCCTGACTTTCCTCTGTCCCCAACTCCTTACTCTGAGCAGACACCCTCCACTCCTGTTCATTCAAAGGAAAAACAGCGGCCTCAGAATGGTACCTGTAAGTTGATCCCCATCTGCCCCAGCTTCCCTCTGGTCTCAGAAAATGAGATCCCATCTTGGTCGAGTGGCATCCATACCCCACCGCCCGCTTGCTCCTGCAGTCTCGGCGGCAGCATTTCCAGCTGTCCTTCCTCCGCGGGTTATAAACACCTTGGGGTCCTTCCGTCCTAACTATATCCTCACCCATCACCCTGCAGTCTGTCCTCCCTTTGGAGCCAGGCTTTGCCAGAGTGGGGTCCCCGCGCAGCGCCTTCACTCCCCTCCCATTTCTGCCTCTGTTTCCCCCAGCCCAGAGCCCGGTGCCACCACTGAAACGTTCCTCAGTGTGTCAGCAGCTTCCTGAGGGACAGACCGGGGCACGTCCTCGGTCTTGCTCTGTTCCTGGACTCCTCTGCTGCGCTGGCCCGCTAGGCGCTTCCTGGAGCCCCGTCCCCCTGGCCTTTCAGCTGCTCCTGCTCCTCTTGTTGCTGTTCAGTCACCCAGTCGCGTCCCACTCTTTGTGACCCCATGGACTGTAGCTCCCCAGGCTCCTCTGTCCATGGGATTACCCAGGCAAGAACACTGGAGTGGGGTGCCATTCCCTTCTCTGGGCATCTTCCCGACCCAGGGATCCAACCTGCACCTCTGCACTGAAGGCAGATTGTTTACTGCTGAGCCACTAGGGAAGTGTTTCTGCTCCTTGGCGCTACCCAAACTTCCCTTTTCTGGTTTTCTCCTTCCCACCCCAGCCCCTCCCCTCCATCTGCCAGGGACCCCGGGATGCTCTCTCACCTGTTTTTCTGTCAGTCCATGGGATTACCCAGGCAAGAACACTGGAGTGGGGTGCCATTCCCTTCTCTGGGCATCTTCCCGACCCAGGGATCCAACCTGCACCTCTGCACTGAAGGCAGATTGTTTACTGCTGAGCCACTAGGGAAGTGTTTCTGCTCCTTGGCGCTACCCAAACTTCCCTTTTCTGGTTTTCTCCTTCCCACCCCAGCCCCTCCCCTCCATCTGCCAGGGACCCCGGGATGCTCTCTCACCTGTTTTTCTGTCCACTGGGTCCCAGGTAATCCTCCTGTGATTTTAACCCCCTCACTGTAAACAGTTCAGTTCAGTCACTCAGTCGTCTCCGACTCTTTGTGACCCCATGAATCGCAGCACGCCAGGCCTCCCTGTCCATCACCAACTCCCAGAGTTCACTCAAACTCATGTCCATCGAGTCAGTGATGCCATCCAGCCATCTCATCCTCTGTTGTCCCCCTCCTCCTGCCCCCAATCTCTCCCAGCATCAGAGACTTTAATGATGACTCAACTCTTCGCATGAGGTGGCCAAGTATTGGAGTTTCAGCTTTAGCACCATTCCTTCCAAAGAACACCTAGGACTGATCTCCTTTAGAATGGACTGGTTGGATCTCCCTGCAGTCCAAGGGACTCTCAAGAGTCTTCTCCAACACCACAGTTCAAAGGCATCAATTCGTCAGCACTCAACTTTCTTCACAGTCCAACTCTCACATCCATACATGAGTACTGGAAAAACTATAGCCTTGATTAGACGGACCTTTGTTGGCAAAGTAATGTCTCTGCTTTTTAATATGCTGTCTAGGTTGGTCATGACTTTCTTTCCAGGGAGTAAGCGTCTTTTAATTTCATGGCTGCAATCACTATGTGCAGTAATTTTGGAACCCCAAAATATAAAGTCTGCCACTGTTTCCACTGTTTCCCCATCTATTTCCCATGAAGTGATGGGACCAGATGCCATGATCTTCATTTTCTGAATGTTGAGCTTCAAGCCAACTTTTTCATTTTCCTTTTTCAGTTTCATCAAGAGGCTTTTTAGTTCCACTTCACTTTCTCCCTTAAGGGTGATGTCATCTGCATGTCTGAGGTTATTGATATTTCTCCCGGCAATCTTGATTCCAGTTTGTGCTTCTTCCAGCCCAGCATTTCTCATGATGTACTCTGCATATAAGTTAAATAAGCAGGGTGACAATATACAGCCTTGACGTACTCCTTTTCCTATTTGGAGCCAGTCTGTTGTTCCATGTCCAGTTCTAACTATTGCTTCCTGACCTACATATAGGTTTCTCAAGAGGCAGGTCAGGTGGTCTGGTACCCCAATTTCTTTCAGAATTTTCCACAGTTTATTGTGATCCACACAGTCAAAGGCTTTGACATAGTCAATAAAGCAGAAATAGATGTTTTCCTGGAACTCTCTTGCTTTTTCCATGATCCAGTGGATATTGGCAATTTAATCTCTGGTTCCTCTGCCTTTTCTAAAACCAGCTTGAACGTGATTGTAAACAGGTGATCCCCAAATCTAGCCCTCCAACTCGTGTTCTTCCAAGTCTCAAACATGTCTATCATATGTAACTGCCTGCAGTTTAGAAGCTGGCCACCGGGCTGTCTCTGTGGTATCTGAACCCAGTGTGTCCAAGGGGAGCCTCTTCCCTCCCCCACCAGTGTGATCTGAATCACGTGGAGGTCCTGTCATCAGCCACCCACGCTGGAGCCCTGCACCCTTCTGAGGCTCTCTTCCCTCTCGCCCATCCCTGTCATCCACCGATCGCTAAATCTTGTTTATTCTGTGCCTCCGTGCTTCGGGCAAATACCCTTGACCGTCTTACTTCTCTCCATCCTCACTGTCAACACCTGGAAGCCAGGCCACCATCATTTCTGTCCTAGACTCTGGCAAAGCCCTTCCAACCCCACCCACCTTAGTCGCTCCTCTGCACTCCAGCCTCTCAAATCTCTCTCAGATGAAAATCTGGCTTCAGTGCCTTCCTGTCACCTACAGCAGGAGTCAGCCAATGGCTGCACACAGTGAAAAAAAACCAGCCTGGCCCTGGCCCTGCTTTTGTGAAAGTTTTGTTGGATCACAGCCATGCCCTTTTAGAAGAAGTTTTGCATATTGTTCATGACTGTCTGTGGCCAAGGGTGGCTCTGCCGAACGAGTCAACTGTCTTGTGTCACAGAGCAACAGAGCACGCTGTCAGCAGCGTGGAACCAGGATTGGTGGAATACAGTGGGGCAGCCTGAAGGCCTGCGGCCCCCTGGGGGGAAGGGGGAAAGCGTTTGGGATCCCCATTTGGTAGCCTTGGGAAGTCCAAACAGAACTGTGTGTGTCCTGGTCAGAGATTTTGTTTATCCCTGAATCTCAGTGACCGCGATCTATCACCACGTAATTAGAGCTGCTGTGATTTGAATTTATCACCAAACATGGCTCTGCTCTGTTGCTATTGGACTAGTACCATATGCAGTGTGAGCGTGGAGATTATTGTATAAATCATTCTCACTCACATAATCATCGTGATTTTAATTACTGTGTAATCTTAGCTAATTACTGTTGTATGTATCATTTGCTTTGGTACCGATTTAACACAACTGCTTTTCGCTTGGCTAAAAGGCAGCATTACGACTTTTCCTTTTTCAGGGAAAAAATGTGCTTTCTGTAAACACTTGTAGTCCCATACTCTTGGTTTGTGATTTTTCGCTTAAAAGCAATAAATTTAGACACCACCATCCTCCTTTGATCAGCCCCCATTGATTTTTATGTAGGATAAGGCTGGCTTGAATTAGTGAAAAGGTCTACATTACAGGGTATTGTTTTAAAATAGAGCTGTGTTACTCTACTGCAGAAGTGGGGCCAAGGCTGGGTCACGTGAGACCCGCTTAAATGATTAGATAAGACTCATTTGTAATTAGTTCATTAATTATGGAAACGTGAATGGAGGATACTTGGCGTTGAAAACAGCTTGTTCTCAAAGTAGGTTAAGCACTGACTGCTAATCTTATTTCAATAGCACATTTATTTACTGGTCTCTACGTTCTTAGAACCAGAGCTCAGGATCACTTTGATCCATCCTGAATGTACTTAATGAATGAGTCTCTCATGAAAATGGTTTTATGTCTTCCTGGGACAAAAGAGTGCCTTTCAGTTTTATCAGTATTCAGAAGATTAGCGGCTAAGATGTGGAAATGTTCAGTGTGAACGTACTAACCGTGGACCCAAGGCCTGAGCAGGCGAGGAGCAGGAGTCTGTCTGTCCGGGGCTCACGCTTGGCGCCAGCATTGCCCTTGGACAGGCCTCCGTGGGAAGGAGGGGTGTTTTCTGTCCAGAGCTCTAGATCTTTGGTAGATCTGCGAATCCTTCAGGAATTTTGAGGCTCACCTAAGTTAGATGCAAGTAGGTGTAAAACCATTTGGCTTGATCATTGACTGTTCAGAACGTTCTTATAGAATCTGTGGTTCTCTGAGCTAAACTTTGTCAGCTTATGCAAACATACATACTGAAAACTGTGTCTGTATGAAATTTTCAAAACTTGGTCATACCTTAATAATTGCTACCCACATCAAAACCAGCCCACGGCCAGCGCCCCAACGCCTTCCAGCGTCCATTGAGGTCACGACCTCCTCCTCACTCAGGGACGACGCCGCCCTCACTTCTGCGGCGTTAGGTTCTGTGTTAGACAGGGCTGCTGTTTGAACCCTCTGATGCCTTTATGTTTAAATTAGCTTTTCTGTTTTTTCTGAGGAGGTTTTTCTCTCGTAGAAGCTGGACGGTCACATCTGGAATCAGGTGTGATCTGCTAAAATCAGGCTTTTCTACTCCTTTTACTCAGTAAATATTTCTTCCTCGGTGTCTGAGCCGAGGAGGACATGAAGGGTCATTCATACTTCCCTCTACTCCTAGACTGGCCAACTCCTTCCCCTCTAGAGTATCAGCTTCTTGAACACAAGGGTCCTTCACCTCAGTGTCAGCAGGAGCTGGCATCGTGGCACTCTGCAGAAGGTTCTGAATGCAGGGAGGAGGGGTGGATGGACAAGTAGCTTCCATTCACTGAAGGCTGCGTTTATGACGAACTGAGTGCTGTGAAAAGCCAGAGACTGTGGTTACTGCCCTCGTATAGTGCTCAGCAGAGGTGGTGCCTGTGCCTGGAAACCAAAAGAAAGCATTGTGAATTTACTCAACTGTGTCGAACCCAAGTTGACTCTCTGATCCAACTTGATCACTTTTCACACCCTGTGTGTTCTTTCAGGACATCGCAGAGGTTGTGTCTGAAGGGCAGGCTGAGGTTTGAGAGCCGGTGCTCTCCCGCCTCAGACTGTGACCCAGGAGGCTCTCTGCATCTCCGTCTCTCCAGGAAGGGAACATGGTTCCAGCTCCCTCTCAATTCTGAAGGGGATGAAATTCTGGAGAAATAAGACCAGGCTTTGGGCTGGGTTTCAGCACAGGAAGAGCTCCCTCTAGATTGTGCACTGGCAGTTGGTTTTAGGCCCAGAGAAGCAGCTTTGACTGACCCGTAAGTGGGGCTCCCGGGGTCTGAATGAGCCTGCCAGATGAGGCCTTTTGTCCCTTGCTTCTTCATTCTCATCCTCTATTCCTCCAGTCTTTCATTCTTCCCATTCCACGAGCTTCCCCTGATGGACTGTTCTAGATCCTAGGAATTCACAGAAGAAAAACAGAGTCGAGTTCAGAATTAACAGTCTTGTTGAGAGTTGTAAACAAGTAAGTGATTACTAGACAGAGGACAGGAAAGCACAGGGGCTCTGAGGGTCAGAGGAGACCCCAGCCCAGCCTGGGAGGTGGGCACAGATTTCTGGAGGCGGCTGTACTTTGGCTGAACATTGAAAGTCAGGCAGAGATATTTGCTTTTTTTTCTTTTTAATTGATGATAGAGTCCCCAGTAAAGTATCCCTTTCTGTTCCCCTCCCCCTCCCTCCTTCCTGTCTTTTTTCTCTTTTAAACAGCGAAGGTGACTGGGCACTGTCAACTCTGCTAGCCTCTACCGTAATTTGATGATTTTTTAAATATTGATTTTATTTCTGTCTTTACCTTCCTCTCTACTTCTGTCTGTATCGAAACACATATTTTACCCCCAGCACTATGAAAGTAAGTTGCAAGCATCATGCCAGTTCTCCTTAAAATAATTTCCCATCTTTGTCCCACCAGAGAACAGCTTTCCAAACTGCCGCACCATTTTCACCACTAAGAAAATGAACAGACCCACAATATCCTCCAAGATCCCAACATTTATATTACCCAGTTGTTCTGAAGTTGTATCACTGTAGTTTAATTTTTTTTTAAATTTATTTATTTGGCTGCACCAGGTTTTAGTGCCACATGTGAACCCTTGCTTGGAGCATGTGGGACCTAGCTTCCTGATGAGGGATCAGACCCGGGCCCCCTGCATAGGGAGCATGGAGTCCTAGCCACTGCACCGCCAGGCAAGTCCCCTCACTGTCATTGTTTAAAAAGACGGCTCCTGTTCAGGACACTCATTGTATCATGTTGTTTTGTTTCTTCGGGTGTCTCTCTTTTTTTAACAAAAATGAAAAACAGATTTTATATTTTAGAGAAGGTTTAGACTTAAAGAAAAATTGAGCTGAAAGAATAGAGCACCCGTATCCACCCCTTCCCTGTCTTTCTATCCTCAACTTCCCCTCTTGTTAACATCTTCCATTAGTCTTTTTTTTCTTTGGTGGCACCACGTGGCATGTGGGATCTTAGTTCCTTGACCAGGAATTGAACTCACGTCCCCTACAGTGAACACACAGAGTCTTAACCGCCGGGAAAGTCCCAGCCTTTAGTCTCTTTTAAACCAAAATGGTTCCCCTACTGCCCCACTCCTATTGAAACAGACTGTTTTTTGGTAGTGTGTCAAGCCTGATTCTGATGGCAGCTCAGTTCAAAACTCCCAGGTTCCAGTACCTGGTTGGCCAGTAAGAACATGCGGGTGGGATTCTGTCCACCAGCAGGAGATACACAGGCAGGTGTCCACTGAGCGCAGTTCACCAGATCAGTTTTTTTAAGTGTCAAGGACTCAGCACCTCCTTAAGATCAGAGAAGACAGCAAGCACAGCTTAAGCATTGTCTTGTCTCAGAAAAACATTCTACTATAAGGAATATAGTGTATTTACAGAATCTACTTCCTGACTCAAGTCTCTCCACCTTCAGGCCTCTCTGCGGCTGATTCCACATCTCTTCTGCTTGCTGTCGAAGTCTCCTTCAGCGTTCCACACCCATGGCATCCTCCTTGCTTCTTGTTGTTCAGTCGCTCAGTCGTGTCCGACTCTTTGCGACCCCGTGGACTGTAGCATGTCATGCTTCCCTGTCCTTCACCATCTCCTAGAGCTTGCTCAGATTCATGTCCATCAACTCAGTGATGCCATCCAGCCATCTCATCCTCTGTCGTCCCCTCTCCTCCTGCCCTCAGTCTTTCCCAGCATCAGGGTCTTTTCAAATGAGTCGGCTCTTGCATCAGTGGCCTAAGTATTGGAGCTTCAGCATCAGTCCTTCCAGTGAATATTCAGGGCTGCTTTCCTTTAGAATGGACTGGTTGGATCTCCTTGCTGTCCAGGGGACTCTCAAGAGTCTTCTCCAGCACCACAGTTCAAAGGCATCAATTCTTCGGGCTCAGCCTTTTTTTTTTTCAATCTTCCCCTTCTTCCGAGGGGCTTTCTAAGCCTTGGTGCCTCTGCCTATGAAATGTAGACACCAGCCCTTGCTGGTTCAGGGTTTTGCAGAAACCAATGAACAAGCTACTAGCTGGTAGGAGGGACTTTCTTCTCCTTGGAGTGTCTTCCTCAGCGTCACCCCCACCCCCAGATCCTACCCTCTTCTGAAAGTCTGACTGCACCCCACCTCCAGAAAGGCTGTGCTCTTCAGCCCTGGGCCCTCCCCGTTGCTTGCCAGCTTCCCGTAGCATTTCCAGTCCACGGTTCACATTGTTCCCGGAGCTTCCTGCACTGCTGACCCTTCTTCATGGGCTGACGCGCATCCACCCTTCAGTGTACCTCTGAAAGGCTGAGGCAGCCCATCTTCTCCTGTGAGGAGCTTAGCTGAATGTCATATAGGGTCAGTCAGATCGAGGTGGGAGCCTCGGCTCTGCTCCTTCGTCTCCATCTGCCTCTCTGACCCTCAGTGTCCCGCTCTGTGAAATGGAACAGTCAGCAGTAACAAACAGTAGGGCAGAGCAGTCAGAACCCGTGTTCCCAAAGCTGGATTCAGATCCACATTCTCCCATTTACTCTGTGACAACTTGCTCATCCTTCTTGAGCCCATTGTGAAATGGAAGGTTATTAGCAGCTGACTTACAGGGCTGTCATGGAGAGAAAATTGAATAATGTCTGCAAAGCCTAAAGGCACAACATGCTCCTGTGATGCAGAATCCCCACGCACACTGTAGGGGCCTAATAAATGTGCTGAGTTTCCTGCCATGTCAGGCAGTCTGAGCACCGTGCCAGCTTCTCTCACAGACCATCAGTTTCTGTGTGGGACTCGATCATGGAACCTTCAGGCCCTCTTCAAAGGACATCTGGTTTCCCATCCAGGCCTCACTGTTAAAGAACATCAATACATTTTTAATTTCCTCTTTAATTTCAGGGTGTGAATGACAAATGGGGGTGACAGTATGTCTCTGGGGATGATTCATGGGGTCATTAAATCTGCATCGAGTTTCCTGTAGCTTCTGCTGGCCCAGGCTCTGCTCCGCCTCAGACCTGGAGAGTCTGGTTTTTGCTGTGTGATTGTTCTAACACTGGGGAAGCCAGCATCTCCCTGGCTTGGGCCTCATGATGTTTTAGTCACTCTGTCTCAGTGGATTTTGAACAGTGCACATGTGTAGATATGAGTTCAGCTGCTTGCGGTTTCTTCCTGGCTTTCTACGCCCAGGGTGTGTGATGTTGTGAAGGGCAGAGCAAGGGTGTCGGATCTGGCTAACCCTGCTTCAGATCCCAGCTCTGCCACTGAGCAGTGTGAGCCTCGAACAGGTGGCTTCTCCCCGGTTAGCCTCAGTGCCTCATCTGCAGATTCTGACGAGATGAAAGGACATGCCTGTTTATTCTTCACCCAGTGTTCTTAGCGCATCTCCTCCGTGGTTGGCACCAGAGGAGAAACGAGGGAGCTGCGGTCACAGGACGGCCTGGCAGGGGAAGGTGTGGCCTGAACCAGACCCAGCTCTCAGCAGCTGGCTTGCTCTGAGGCTGAACAGACCTGAGTAGCCTCACACCTTTCCTGTGCTGCTCAGAGCAGGCTCAGACATAGGAACTGCTTATTCTTTTTTAAAATAAATACATCTATTTATGTGGCTGTGTCAGGTCTGAGTTGCAGCTCATGGGTTGGGTCGTGCCAGATCTTTTGTTGTAATGCACGGGCTTCAAAGCTTCACAGCACGTGGAACCTTCATTCCCCACCCAGGGATCGAGCCCCATCTCCTGCATTGCAGGGTGGATTCTTAGCTGCTGGACCACCAGGGAAGTCCCAGGAATTGCCTATTCTTGAACATCTGCCCTCAAGCCAGGGCCTTCTGTAGCCCTGATGGGAGGGGCCCTTAACTGAAAAGCAATCGTGAGGATCTTAGGCATGTATTCACGAGAGCCATGTTTTGAAATGAATAAGAAATGTATGCAAGTTCAGTTGCACCAGGGCCCACCTCCCATGAAGAGCTGTGGGCAGGCAGAGGCATCTGTGGGCCTTGCCCAGTGGTACTGACGGTCTCGATGATATCCATCATCTCTGAAGTTCAGCAGGGTCACGGTGTCCAACCTCACAGCCAGGCTTCACAGGGTACGTGCCAAGGGAGGGACAGAGCCAAGATCTGAACCCATGTGTCTGCTTCCCAAAGCCTGGATTCTTAGCCTCCCAGGTTACAGAGTGTAGAAATTCCAGCATTTTTGCATGATCGTATCCTGATTTTTCTAATAAGCCTTCATAAATTTGAGTCACCAATACTTACAGGAAAAGCAATAAAAAGGAATCCAAACTGGAAAAGAAGAAATGAAACTGTCAATGTTTGCAGATGGCATGATACTATACGTGCAAATCCTACAGACACCACCAGAAAGCTACTAGACTTTATCAATGAACTCAGTAAACTTGCAGGGTACAAAATTAACACCCAGAAATCTCTTGCATTCCTATACACTAACAATGAAAGATCAGAAAGAGAAATTAAGGGAACAGTCCCATTTACCATCACATCAAAAAGAATGAAATACCTAGCAATGAACCTGCCTGAGGAGACAGAAGCCCTCTACCCTGAAAACTAGGACCTGCTGATGAAAGAAGTTGAGGAAGACACAAACAGATGGAGAGATCGATCATGTTCTTGGACTGGAAGAGTCAATATTGTCAGAAGGACTGTACGGCCCCAGGCAGTCTACGGATTCACTGCAGCCCCTCTCAGACTAACAAAGGCATTTGTCACAGACCAAGAGCAGAAAACACTTAAATTTATATGGAAACACAAAAAGACCTCAAACAACCAAAGAAGTCTTGAGAAAGACAGATGGAATTGGATGAATCAGACTCTGACCTCAGATGATACTGCAAAGCTCCAGTGTTCACATATATGGTTTTGTTCATCAGTGCACTTCATTGACATTCATAAGATACCTGCTGTGCGCCCACACTTAGCACCTCCTATGGGCCTGAGCACCGCCACATCACTCATTCACTCAGCATATGTTTTCTGAACACCTCCTGGGTGCTGGGACCCCGTTCTGGGCATTCTGGTAGTGAACGCAACAGACAGAAACACATATCCCCGGTAGTTCTTATTTCTGCATCGTTGCCAGGCTGGCCTGGTTTCCTCCCATCACGCGGCTGAAGAGATGGAGGCCTAGAGAAGCTAGGCGACTGTCCCCAGGCCAGCGGTGGCAGACCAAACTAGACTCCAAGGGACAGCTGTTGCCTGGGCAAGGTGGTGTCAGAGAGACAGTGTCAGGCCTGTGTCACAGAAGAGTCCAGAGGAAGTTCCCAGAGAAGGGCGCTGCCTGGCGTGGGGCTGAACCCCATCTCTGCCACTCCCAACGGTGTGTGCTTGCCATGGCCACTGTGCCCAGAGCCACAGCCCCTACCCCCATGGCGGCCTTCGAGGTTATCACAGGCATGGCGGTCAGCTCTGTGCAGGCAGGTGGCCCATCTGCTTGTTCTGACCTGTATCCATGTGCACCAGCACCTGGTACACAGTAGGTGCTTGGCCAGGGGCAACTGTTACTGGCCCAGCCTGGCCCCCGTGCGGCTGGATGCCCAGGAACCTGCCTGCTGGCTCCTTGTCACCCAGGTATCTGAGAAGCCTCTTCCTCTTTGGACAGACAGAGGGGCAGGTGCAGAAGTTCCCACCATGTTTCTGGACTCCCTTCTTAGAGATCACAGTGCCTGGCCTAGCTCATGTCCACACCCGTTTCCCAGCAGCAGCTCAGAGCACCTCCTATCCATCACCTCTCGCCCTGGCCAAAGCTGGGAGGCAGGCACAGTGACATCTTGATTAGCCGCCATCCATCCATCACGCGATGCCAGTGGAAGGGAGTTCCATCTGAGCTGAGTTAACCCCAGGAGGACAGCTGGGGGAAAATAAGTCTTCCCAGGGTGTGTCCAAAGCGTCCAGAGCCAGGGCAGGAATGGAGAGTATCACCCTGCCCTGGGCAGCAGAGCTAGGCCTCTCACCCTGGCATCTGCCAGAGGGCGTCAGAATTCAGATCAGGTCTGCAGTCCCCACACAGAAAGGAGGGGACACAACACACTTCTCCCTTGAGTGGCAGCGCAGACAGGAAGTAGAGCGGCAGAGACGGGGTGGATTTCTGCATGGTAGACCCAGGAGGCAGCGCTCAGTCGAGACCAGGGTGTCTTTCTCTCCTTCTCCTGCCGCCCCTCCCCATCTCCCCCCCAGCCCTCCTCCCTCTACCCTCACTCGGACTCCTGGCCCCGTCCCCACCCCACTCCCC